>CAUYSK010094334.1:0-13758 GCA_963575035.1 Avahi laniger | reverse complement strand
CAGTAAAGTCTCAGGATACAAAATCAATACACACAAATCTGAGGCATTCATATACGCCAAAAACAATGAAGCCGAAATTCAAATCAAAAACGCACTACCTTTTACAATAGCCTCAAAGAAAATTAAATATCTAGGAATATATTTAACAAAAGAAGTGAGAGACATATAGAGGAAGAACTATGAAACACTAAGAAAATAAACAGTAGAAGATGTAAAAAGATAAAAAAATCCACCTTTCTCATAGATCGGTAGAATCAACATCATTAAAATGTCCATACTACCTAAAGTGATCTACAGAATTAATGCAATCCCTATCAAATTACCATCATCATTCTTCACAGATCAAGAAAAAGTAATTCTACACTTTGTATGGAACCAGAGAAGACCTTGTACAGCCAAAGCAATCTTAAGTAAAAAGAAAAAACTTGGACGTATCAGCCTACCAAATTTCAAGGTGTACTACAAGGCTATAGAAACTAAAACAGCATGGTACTGGCACAAGACAGAGATATAGACCTTTGGAACAGGACTGAAAATCCAGAGATGAAACCATCCACATAAGGTAATCTAATCTTTGACAAAGCAGGCAAAAATATACACTGGGGAAAAGAATCTGTTTTCAATAAATGGTGCAGGGAAAACTGGATAGCTACATGCAGAAGATTGAAACTGGATTCCCACCTCCCACCTCTTACAAAAATCAATTCATGATGGAAAACAGACTTAAACCTAAGGCATGAAACCTTAAGAATTCTAGAAGAAGATGTTTGGAAGACCCTTTCAGACATCGGCCTAGGCAAAGAATTTTGAAGAAGACCCCCCAAAGCAATCACAGCAGCAACAAAAATAAATAAATGGGACCTGATCAAATTAAAAAGCTTTTGCATAGCCAAGGAAACTATCATTAGAGCGAACAGACAGCCTATAGAATGGGAGAAAATATTTGCTCTCTACACATACAATAAAGGGCTGATAACAAGAATCTATCTGGAACTTAAAAAAATCAACAAGAAAAAATCAAACAACCCCATCAATAAATGGGCAAAGGACATCAACAGAAACTTTTAAAAAGAAGACAGAATAATGGCCAGCAGACATACAAAAAATGCTCGACATCTCTAATCATTAGAGAAATGCAAATCAAAACCACAATGAGATATCACCTAACTCCAATGAGACTGTCCTCTATCAAAAAAATCCCAAAACAACAAATGCTGGTGAGGATGTGGAGCTACAGGAACACTCATACACTGCTGGTGGGACTGCAAACTAGTGCAACCTCTGTGGAAAGCAATATGGAGATACCTCAAAGAGATACAAATAGATTTACCATTAGATCCAGCAATCCCATTACTGGGCATCTACCCAAAGGAAAAAAAAGACATCTGTACTAGAATGTTTATAACAGCACAATTCCCAATTGGAAAGATGTGGAAACAACCCAAGTGCCCATCAATACGTGAGTGGATTAATAAAATGTAGTGTATGTATACCATGGGGTTCTATTCAGCCACAAAAAATAATGGTGATCTAGCACCTCTTGTATTATCCTGGCTAGAGCTGGAGCCCATTCTACTAAGTGAAGTATCACAAGAAGGGAAAAACAAGCACCACATGTACTCACCATCAAATTGGTATTAACTGATTAACCCTTAAGCGCACATATAGTAATAACATTCACCGGGTGTCGGGCAGATGGGAGGGGAGAAAAAGAGGTGGGTATATTCACACCTAATGGATGCAGTGTGCATCATCTGGGGGACGGACATACTTGAAGCTCTGACTCTGGTGGGGGAAAGGCAATATATGTAACCTAAACATTTGTACCCCTGTAATATGCTGAAATAAAAAAATTAAAAGAAAATACAAAAAAACAAAACAAACAAAATATCAGGTGTTGATAAGGATGCAGAGAAATCTGAAATCTTGTGTACTTTTGGTGGGAATATAAATAGTGAAGCTGTTGTGGCAAACAGTATGGTAGTTGATTTAAAAATTAAAAATATAATTACCATATGAATCTGTAATTCCATTTCTGGGTATATGATGAAAAGAATTTAAAGCAAGATGATCTCTCTTATACCTAAAAAAAAAAATCTTTAAAAACATTGAATACATAGAAACAGAGTAGAATGGTGATTATCAGAGGTAGGGGGTAAGGTTGAATGGGGAGATGTAACTCAAAAATAAAACTCGACAAAGTTGCAGTTACATATGGTAAATAAGTCCAGAGAGCTAATGTACAGCATGATGGGTATAGTTAGTAATACTGCATTGTATACTAGCCATTTGCTAAGAGAGTAGATTTTAGATGTTCTTACTACACACACTCAAAAGGTAACTATGAAAGATGATAGATATGTTGATTGACTTAACTGTAGTAATCATTTAATGATGTATATGTATATCAAAATATCATGTTGTATACCTTAAATATACACAAATTTTTTAAAAAAGAATTTAAAGCAGGGTTTTAGAGAGAAAATTGTACAGCCATGTTCATAGCAGCATCGTTAGCATATATAGCGAAGAGGTGGAAGCAACCCAAGTGTCTTTTAATGAATGGATGGACAAACATAATGTGGTATATCTATACTATGGGATATATCTGTCCTTTAAAAGGACAGAAATTCTGACACGTTACAACATGGATGAACCTTGAGAACATTATGCTAAGTGCAATAAGCCAGTCACAAAAAGACAAAGACAAATTTTATGATTTCACTTATATGAGCTATCTAGAGAAGTCAAACTTACAGAAACAGAAAGTAGAAAGGTGTTTGTCAGGGGTTCGGGGCAGAGGGGAAAATGGGGTGTTGTTTAATGAGTATAGAGTTTCCATTTCACAAGATGAAAAATCTCTGGAGTTTGCACCATATTGGAAACATACTTAACACTACTATACTGTACACTTAAAAATGTTTAAGATAGTAAATTTTATGTCATATATATTTTACTACTATTAAAAAATTTTTAAAAGCAGTCCTTTATTGGGTGTCTGTCATGTGTCAGCCACTATGTTCTATTCCTTTTTTATGGTTTTATTGATATATGAGTTATACACATTTGGGGGGTACATGTGATATTTTAATACATATATATGATGTTTAATCATCAAATTGGGGTAATTGGTATATTTATCACTTCAAACATTTATCTTTTCTTTGTGTTGGGAACATTACAGTTCTTCTCTTCTAGCTATTTTGAAATACACAATAATTATTAACTATAATTTCCCTGTTGTACTATTGAATCCTAGATTTTATGCCTTCTATATAATGATATATACCCATTAGCCAACTTCTCTTCATATTCCCTCCCCCCACTCTTCCTAGCCTCTGCTAATCACCATTCTACTCTCTAAATCCATAAGATCCACTTTTTTAAACTCCCACATATGAGTAAAAACATGCAATATTCATCTTTCTGTGCTTGGCTTAACATAGTAACCTCCAGTTCCATTCATGTTGCTGCAAATAACAGGATTTCATTCATCTTTATGGCTGCATAATATTCCATTTTGTATTTATACCACATTTTCTTTATCTATTTATCTGTTGATGGACATTTAGGTTGGTTCCATATTTTAGTTATTGTGAATAGTACTGCAATAAACATGGGAGTGCAAGTATCTCTTCGATACACTGATTTCCTTTCCTTTGGGTATATACCCAACAGTGGGATTGCTGAATAATATGGTAGTTCTGTATTTAGTTTTTTGATGAACCTTTATACTGTTCTCCATAGCAGCTATATTAATTTACATTCCCACCAGCAGTGAATGAAGTGTTGCCCTTTCTCTGTATCTTTGCCAGCACCTGTTATATTGTCTTTTTGATAAAATAGTCATTTTAACTGGGGTGAGATAATATCTAATTCTGGCTTTGATTTACATTTCCCTGATGATTAGTGATATTAAATGTTCTTTCATACACCATTTGGCCATGTGTATGTCTTCTATTGAAAATATCTATTCAAGTCTTTTGCCAGTTTTTGAATTTTGTTATTTGGTTTGGTTTTTTGTTTTGTTTTGTTTGCTATTCAGTTCCTTGTATATTCTGGTTATTAATCCCTTATCAGATGAATAGTTTGCAAATATTTTCTGTCATTCTATAGGTTGTCTCTTCACTTTGTTGACTGTTTCCTTTGCTATGCAGAAGCTTTTTAGCTTGAAGTAATCCCATTTGTCTATTTTTGCTTTAGTTGCCAATGTCTCATAGTGTTTCCCCCAGTGTTTTCTTCTAGTAGTTTCATAGTTTGAGGACAAGTTAGTGAACCTGGAATCTTATATTTCCTTATCTATTGATTGGGAACAATGTGAGTATATGCCTTTTAGATGTATTTAAAGATTAAAATAGGTGGTGTATATCAAATGCTCTCAATAGCATCTGACACATAATGAATGCCCAGTAAATATGGATTTTGTTATGATTAGGATTATTTCCTGTACCCAGATATTTCCAACCCTAATATCTAGACTCTTTACACTCTACATGACACCAGACTCTGTGTTTCTTAGGGCTAGATCATCATAATCCTCAGATAAAGATCCAATCTATATTAAGAATACCAGAAGTCCATATATTCTATTTGCATCAACATCATTTATTATTTCACAGTTGCTTATAAATAACAAAATGTAGAGAAATTATAATTCTTTCAATTTATTGACAGGATGCTATATGTCTAGACTGTTATTATCCCTAATGTTCAAATGAGGTATGATAGAAGTAGTAGCTAACATTTACTGAAAAGATCCTATCGAATAAGCTGATAGATTTGGTCAGTAACAACAAGCCCAGATAGACAGCAAAGGCAGCATTAACATGTGTCAGCTCCCACTTCCCTTGTCTCACAGGATGACATCAAAACAAAATAGGCCAGAAGACGGACATCATTAGTACTGGGGAATCCTGTTGCTGATGAGCCATTCCCATACTGCAGCTAGGCAGTAGGCAGTTCTAGAGCCTACACCTGTACTGTAGGTGGGGGGAGGAAACAAGATGAAAAGTCCTATACCTCCCCTGGTACTGGGGAGGTGATAATAAACTGCCTCATGGCAGCCTCTCTCAAAATAGGGAAAAGGTGAGAAATGGCCTTGTAGAAGCATCTTAAGTATAAGCCTGTTTTTCCGTGTTCCTGGAGGAAAACAGGGTGTTTCTACCCAGCCCTGAGCCAAACTGTGGTTGAACCTTGCCTATGTGGCCCGTATAAAAATTTGTCAATGTGTTGACACAAAGCAGTTCCCCTACATACAATGTGTGCCATAAATAATCTGATGCTTGCAACAGCCATTGGAGGCATATTTCGTTATTCCTGGATTATAGATGAACAAACAGGCTCAGAAGAGTGGAGAGTCTTGCCTCACATCCCAAATTAATACAAGATAGCTGAAGATATGTCTGATTCAAGGGCCCATTCCTTTTACCCTACACTAAACTTCTTTTAGTTTCACCAGTGTACAAGGTTGATATGCACTATCATTCCAACTGGACTTTAGGATCTTTGAATATAGAGAGCAAGATTTCACCTTCCCTTATACTTCTCATTCCTAATTCATTGCAAAGCAAAGTAGGTATTCATGGAATAGTTGTTGATTCATTCAGGGGGGATTCAATATTTAACACAGAGTCTACATGATGGTGTTTAATTACCTCTAATGACAACTTGTTATACAATCTCTATAACATGGGGGGGTTGCTGCTAATGGGGCAACAGGAAGAATAACTGTGTGACTTGATAATGTTAATGATATTCCTTGTTCCTGAGAAAGAGAGAAAGAAATAGAGACACAGGAGACAGAAAGAGATTGAGAGAAAGACAGAAATGTTTCTATTGTAAATAAAATAACATGGCAGTAAAAGATTTGGCTATGGATTTAAAATATAGAGATTTGATTCCAGGCTCTGTTATTTTTTGTTAAGTAACCTTAGGTAATTTTCTTAAACCTATCTGTGATTCCTCATCTCTAAAATGTGGAGAAGAAAAGTACTTATCTCATGAACATATTCTTTTGAGGATTAAATTTTATATACATATGTGTGTATGTGTATAAACAGTGACTGGCACATAGTAAATGCTCAGTAAAGATAAGTATTCCCAGGCCACAGGTTATTGTCTTTTTTCCAAATGACCCCAAATTATAGCAGCACCTTCAGAATTACAGACATGTAGTTCCAAATGGCTATTTCCTCATCTCATCATATTTGAGGCCTAAAGTCTGCCTGACCTTAAGGGAAAGAGAATATTCTTAAAACTATGTTTAAATGAGTTATAGACTAAATTGTGTCCTACCCCTAAATTTTATATGTTGAAGTCCTAACCCTCAGTATCTCAGAATGTGACTGTATTTGGAGATAGGGCCTTTAAAGAGGTAATGAAGTTAAAATGAGGCTGGTAGGGTGAGCCCTAATCTAATCTGACTCATGTCCTTATAAGAAAAGGAAGTTTGGACACACTGTAAGAAAAGGAAGTTTGGACACACTAAGAGACACCAAGGATGTGCACACACAGAGGAAACAGGAAGACACACAGCGAGAAAGTGACCACCTGAAAGCCAAGGAGAGGACTCAGAAGAAACCAAACCTCTTAACACCTTGATCTTAGACTTCCAGCCTCCAGAACTATGAGAAAATAAAGTTCTGTTGTTTAAGCCACCCAGTCTGCGATATTTCATTATGATAGTTCTAGCTAACTAATATGTTTTTGTCTTTCTAGACTGAGAGTAAGAAATGTGCCTGATTCATCTCTCTTATTCCAGTGCATAGTAAGTGCATAATAAATATCTGTTCACTGTACAGAGTCAATGAAGCAGAAGAGGAGAAGGGGCTACTATTTTCCTGAGCACTGAGTGTGGCAGAAGAATAGCAGGGTGGGGGTAGGTTAAAAGCAGGGGGATTTGCAGTCATACAGACCTGGATTTGAATCTCTCTACCCCCAACTTCATATCTGAGGGGCCTGATCAAGCTCCTATGTCATCTTTCATGTAGTTAACTGACTCATAGGGCACACACTCTGGGGCCAGGCTGCCTGGTTCATATCAACTTCATTACTAACTTCCAACGTGACCATAAGAAATTCTCTGAACCTCTCTGTGACTCATTCTCTTCATTCACAAATGAGATAATAATAGTTGCCATTTCTTGGGGATACTATGAGGGTTAAATGAAATGATGACATATTTAAGTGCTTAGAACTGTTACTGACTTTGTATAAGCAATCAATAAAATTTAGCTATTAAAATAAAGATACCTCGGGATTACCATCAGTGATGACATAAACTCAATAAATGTTGGTAATTAATATTATAATAACTTATGGCAATTCCTATTTCATTTAATCCTCCTAACAATTGTGCAGTGTAGGTGATAATGTGGAGGACTGGATATTATGCATTCATACATGAAGTGGAATGTACACTGGCTTTAGAGTATAATAATACACTGAGTTTCAGTTCTAGTCATAAAGATTCAATTTCCTCATTTGTTAAATGAGGGTGACCACACCTATTTTGAAGATGTGCTGAGATATTTAAACTGGATAATGTATGTAAACCTCCTAAGTCAAGATATCTGGTACATCTTTACATTTTAATCATATGTCATAGTGCAAGTACATGGCAAATGATGCTCTCAGTAATTTTTTTAAATAAATGAACTACAGTAATGATTTTCAAACATTTTGGTCTCAGAAACCCTTTACACTCTTAAAAATTTTTGAGGATGTAAAACTGTTTTTGTTTATGTGAATTCTGTCAATTGATATTTGTCATATTAGAAATTAAAATCAAGAAGTTTTCAAACACAGGAATATACAAATACATTCCATTGAATGTCAGAGTGATAATGTCATCACAGGTTGTCATCTCTAGAAAACTTTGCTATACATTAGAGAGTGAATAGAAGTAGAAAAGCCACCTAACTTTTAATATTATTATAAAAATAATTTTGACCTTGCTAACCCCATGAAATGGCCTCGTGAACCCCTGACCTAGACAGAAATGCTGCATATTGTGGGGAACTATAAAGTCATGGAAATCCATCTGGCAAACTAAAGCTTTGACTTATAATTTGCCTTCTGGATTCACTGTTCTCTACTAAAAACTTTACCCTGTAATCAAAAGCTTCACTAATTAATGAAGGAAACTTGAGGCTGTGGTAATTACAGAGATAGTTGTTCCAACAAATCATAAATATTTATGAAACTAGGATGATAACTTAAGAAAATGAATAAAGCATGGGTGATGGAGTATGGGAAAAAGAGCAACATTCTTTGATCTGGCCCTCAACCAACTGGTATAGGTCTGGTAGTCTTGTTTACCTCCCCCAAATGGCTGCAAGTTAATTTTGAGTGTGGTCTGAGCATATAATTGTACACCTAAAAACTGAATAATTTCATAATGCATGGATTTGACAAAGCACTAGATAGACAATGAATGTACAAAAACACCCTATGTGTGATTCTGAGACTCCCAGAGAGATGCATAAATTGATTAGAGGATAATTGGGTTAAAATTAATGTTTAGAGGTTTTAAATTTAATTGCTTTCTGGAGAGGATGGCTTGTCCAAAAGAAAAATAATTTACCTATTTATTTGGAAACAGATTTCCATTACTAAAACTGTAAATGATTCCCCTTTTGAAGTGAGCATTAATATTTATAGTTGTCCAGGTGGCATGGAATATACATGAGGCTTTTTAAAATATGTTGTTTCCTGCCTTGGCATGTGTTGCAGCTATGAGATTGTTGATGACAATTCACAAGCCCCAATATAATATTTAGAAAACTAGTAGATAATTGGTTTGATGTTTGCTGTAGCATAGCTGATGCTATAACTAAATATATACCTAGTTCAATTTTTAATTTTGAAAATATTAAAACTTATAGAAAATTAGAAAGAATTGAAAGAAGACTAAAATGAGTACTCAAAGACAAATGTTAATATTCTTCCATATTCACATGCACACACTCTATCTCACCTACTTGTATCTATCTATCATCTAGCTATCAATTATCTGTCTAAACTTTATGCTGAACCAGTTGAAAGAAAAAAATGCAGATACTGTGATACTTCATTCCTAAATACTTCAGCATTCATTTCTTTAAAAATAAGGATATTTTCCTACAAAACCACATTACTATTAGCAAACTTAAGAAAATTAACATTAATTCAATGTTATGTAAATAAGTCTATTTTTAATTTTCTCAAATGTTCTCCAAATGCCTTTAATAGACTTTTTCTCAATACAAGATTCGATCATTCAATCTTTTGGCTATATGCCCCTTTTGTCCTTCTTAAAATATCTATAACAAATCTTCTAACCTTTTTGTTTTGTTTTTCGTGACATTGAACTTTTGAAAAGTCCAAGCCAGTTTTCCTTAAAAATGTCCCACAATCTGGATTTGTCAGTTTCCTTATGATTAGATTCTGATGAAACATTTTTGACAAGAATATTACAGAAGTGTAATACTACGCTTAATATTTTACATCAAAAGCCATATAAGGTCATTTTGCCCACTACTGGTTAAAAATGGTGACTGCCTATCTTTCCAGTTAAATGCATATTTTCCATAGTAATTAGTAAGTGATCTATGGGTTAATAACTTCAATATCCCATTCCTATCCTATTAAATACTAATAATATTTCACTCAATGATTTTATCATTTGTTTATTATCCTGGCCTAAATCAACTCTTACATCATGTAGTACATTTATTAACTAGTATTCTTAAAGAATTATTTACTCACTTTTCCTCTCATTCTTCACTCTTTTTAAAAATGTCTTGTAGTAACTAGACCATAACCTTTTTAAAAGTAGAGACTCCTTCTATTCTTTCGTATTCCTTTCCTAGAGTATCTTGTGTCATACTAAGTGTCCTAGATGGACTCAAAAATATTAACTGCATTGAAAGGCACGGATCAGAGAAATCATGATCTTGCTTCATGTCACTAATAAAATATGAGAGCTTCTGTTATTGAGAATTCATTGTATGTCTGATACTGGGCTGAACACTTTAAATGCATTATAGTTTAAATTATGAAAACAACACTTCTAAAAGTCAGCATTATTCTTGACCTCAGATTACATAGGCTATAAATGAAGCCCAAGAATTTAATCATCTCAGAGAAGGTTACTAAATAAGGAATTGTTGATGATCATATTAACTCCTAAAATCAGGTATTCTGTGTTCTGACTCTGAGCTAAAGTCTAGGTAGAAAAGAATAATTAAATTATTCCAAGCAGAACAGCATATTTAGGGTTCTGTGAAATTGAATGTTTTAAGGCTCCTACAACAAACCTATTTGAACAATGTTATAGGCCACAGTTGAAGATGAATTGATCTGCTCTTTTCTAATAATATCCAGTAAATAATCATGATATGTCCCATTGACTGACGGTCAAAATGTTTACCAGGCATTTTACCTACAGTATCTCTTTTAATCTCCTTATGACAACTCAAGTAATTTTCTATTCATTTCATGTCAACAGAAACAAGGATATAGATCCAAAGTCAATAGCTCTGAAAGTACTCACAGAGTGTCTTCTAAAGTGGCCATACCATTTTGCATTCCCAACAGCAACAAATGGCAGTACCTGTTTCTCCACATCCTCATTAGCATCTGGTGTTGTTAGTGCTTTGGATTTTAGCCATTCTAATAGGGGTAAGTGGTATCTCGTTTTAATTTGTAATTCCTTAATGACATATGATGCTGAACATTTTTTTTTTCTTATGCTTATTTGCCATCTGTATTTCCTCTCTGGTGAGGTGTTTGTTCAGATATTTTTTTTTTTTTTTTTGAGACAGAGTCTCACTGTGTTGCCCGGGCTAGAGTGCTGTGGTGTCATCTTAGCTCACAGCAACCTCAAACTCCTGGGCTCAAGCGATCCTCCTGCCTCAGCCTCCTGAGTAGCTGAGACTACAGGCATGCGCCACCATGCCTGGCTAGTTTTTTCTATATATTTTTAGTTGTGCAATTAATTTCTTTCTATTTTTAGTAGAGACGGGGTCTCGCTCTTGCTCAGGTTGGTTTCGAACTCCTGAGTTCAAACAATCCACCTGCCTCGGCCTCCCAGAGAGCTAGGATTACAGGCGTGAGTCACCGCGCCCGGCCTGTTCAGATATTTTGCCCATTTTTAATTTGACTGTTTGTTTTTTTATTATTGAGTTTTTAAAAGCCCTTGTATATTTTAGATACCAATGCTTTATGAGATATTTTTTTTGCAAAGATTTTCTCCTCGTATGTGGCTTTTTTTTTTTCATTCTCTTAACATTCTTTATCACAGGGCAGAAGTTTTCATTTTAATAAGGTCTAATCTACTGTTTTTCTTTCATGTACTGTGCTTTTGATGTTTTATCTAAAAAGTCATTGCCAAACCCAAGGTTACCTAGATTTTTCTCCTCTATTTTCTAGAAGTGTTATATTTTTACATTTTACCTTTAGGTCTATGATCCATTTTGAGTTAATTTTTGTGAAAGTTTTAGGATCTGTTTCTAGATTTTTTTTTCTTTTTGCATGTGGATATCCAGCTGTTCCAGCACAATTTGTTGGAAAGGTTATCTCTTCTCCACTTATTTTTTTGTCTAAAATCAGCAAACTATATTTCTGTATGTCTATTCTAATCTATTGATCTATTTGTCTATTATTTCACTAATACCATACTGTCTTGATCACTGTAGCTTTGTGATAAGGGTTGAAGTTTGTTATTAAAGTTTGTTCTCCTTCAGTATTATATTGGCTATTCTAGGTCTTTTGTCTTTCCATAGAATCAGTTTGTTGATGGTCACAAAATAACTTGTTGGGATTTTGATTGGGATTGCATTGAATCTATAGATAAGTTAGGAAGAAATGATATCTTGACAATATTGAGTCTTCCTATGCATGAACATGAAATATCTCCCTATTTATTTAATTCTTTGCTATCTTTCATCAGAGTTCTTTAGTTTTTCTCATGTATACCTTACATATCTTTTATTAGATTTATACCTAAGTATTTCATCTGGGAGCATGCTAACATAAATGGTACTGTGTTTTTAATTTCAAATTCCAATTGTTCATTGCTAGTATATAGGAAACTGATCAACTTTTTTATATTAACCTTGTATTCTCCAGCTTCACTATAATCACTTATTAGTTACAGCTTTCTGTTGTTATTGTTTATTCATTAGGAGTTTCTGCATTGACAATCATGTCATCTGTGAACAAAATGCTTTTGTTTCTTCCTTTACAATCTGTATACTTTTTATTTACTTTGTCTTATTGCATTAGCTAGAAATTCCAGTACAAGGATGTCTTGCTCCTGATCTTAAGGGAAGAGCATCTAGATTCTCATCCTAAGGATGATGCTAGCTGTAGGATTTTTTTTAGATGATGTTTATGAAGATAAAAAACTTCCCCTCTATACCTAGTTTTATACAAGTTTTTTTCATGAATGGGTATTAAATATTGTCTACTGACATAATCATTACTTTTTTCTTTTAGTCTATTGCTATAGACTGAATATTTGTGCCCTTTTAAAATTCATATGTTGAAATCCTAAATCCTAATAGATGGTATTAGGAGGTAAGGCCTTTGGTACATGATTAGATCATGAGGGCAGAGCCCCCATAAATGGTATTAGTGCCCTTATAAAAGAGACTCTGGAGAGGTCACTCACCACTTCCATCATGTAAGAATGTAATGAGAAGACAGCCATCTATGAACCAGAAAGCAGGCCCTCACCAAACATCGGATCTGCTTGTGACTTGATCTTGGACTTTCCGGCCTTCAGAACTGTGAGAAATAAATTTCTGTTGTTAATAAGTCACCGAGTCTATGGTATTCTGTTATCGCAATCTGAATTAAGACATCTATTGATGTGATGGGTTATACTAATTTATTTTTTAATGTTAAGCCAGCCTTGCATACCTGGAATAAATCCCACTTGGTCATTGCTATGGTCTGAATTACCCCCAAAATTCATGTGTTGAAACTTAATTGCCACTGTGGTGGTATTAAGAGGTGGGGCCTTTGGGGAAGTGATTTGAGTTATGAGGGCTCTGCCCTCATGAATAGATTTGTACCTTATAAAGGGGCTAAATGGAACTAGTGTAGGACCTTTTTTGCCCTTCTGTCCCATCTGCTATGTTGAAGACACAGCATTTGTCGCCTCTATAGGATACAGCAACAAAGCACCATCTTAGAAGCAAAGAACAGCCCTCACCAGATCCCAAATTTGCCAGCACCTTGATCTTAGACTTCCCAGCCTCCAGAACTGTGAGAAATAAATTTCTGTTGTTTATAAGTTACTCAGTCTGTAGTATTTTGTTACAGCAGTACAAAAGTACTAAGACAGTCACAGTATATAAGGCTTTTTATACACTGTTGGATTTAATTTGTTAAGAATATTTTAGAATTTTTTCACCTACGTACATGGGAGATACTGGTCTGTAATTTTCCATTCTTGTAATATCTTGCTCTGAAGTCTGCTTTTCCTAAAATTAACATAGCTACTTTAGCTTTCTTTTGAATGGTTATCAAGAATTTTTTAGGCTTATTGATATAACTTATCATCTACACTTAATGTTGTATTATTTTGTTGCCAAATTTAGGAAATAAAAAAATTTACCAAGTTCAGTTTCTGATATAGGTGAAATTTTCCTATCAGATCAACTCTCTTGTAGGTAACAACTATATATATATATATATATATATATATATATATATATATATATATATATATATATATATATAAACACAAAAACAAAAACACACAAACAC
>CAUYSK010094333.1:0-87899 GCA_963575035.1 Avahi laniger | reverse complement strand
ACCCCGTCTCTACTAAAAATAGAAAGAAATTAGATGGAAAACTAAAAATATATAGAAAAAATTAGCTGGGCATGGTGGCGCATGCCTATAGTCCCAGCTACTCGGGAGGCTGAGGCAGGAGGATCGCTTGAGCCCAGGAGTTTGAGGTTGCTGTGAGCTAGGCTGACGCCACGGCACTCTAGCCTGGGCAACACAGTGAGACTCTGACTCAAAAAAAAAAAAAAAAAAAAAAGACAAAAAGGTCTTGACGGAGTGGGTTCTCTCTCTCTCTCTCTCTTTCTCTCTCTCTTCTCTCTCTCTTTTCTTCTGCCCTGTGAAGACACAAATGTTCTCCTCTCCAGAGGGCACAGCCATTCGAGGTGCCATTTTGGAATCAGAAAGACCAGGTCCTAACCTGCTGGTGCCTTGAGTTTTGACTTCCAAGCCTTCAGACTTCAAGAGAATAAATATCTGTTCTTTATAACCCAGTCTTTGGCAGCACGAAACAAACTAAGACAGTGGTGGGGTGGATAAATATGGTTCTTGACATTATGAATTCGAGTTATATAGGGGCATCCAAGTGGATGGAGTCAGCAGACTGATGGCAATTTGAGTCTCACCGTGGATGGGCTGTAGACACTCAGGAGCCATTTGTGTCTGAATGACATTTGAAGGAGCAGATGAGGTCCCTCAGAGAAAAAGTTTAAGCTCATATGAATAATTGGAAGAGAGGAAAGAAAAAAATATAACAATTGAGAGCTAGGAAGAAGAGAAAATGATGATGCTGCAGAGACAAAGGGAGGATAGATTTCTGAGGAGAGAGAGACAAGTGAGCTTCTCAAAGAAGAGGAGCTCTTGACAATGGATTCCTGGGATAGAAATGAGACTATAGCCATGTTTCCAGGGGAAGCATTGCAGGAGAAATGAAGGTGGCTTGAGCAGTCAATAAGAGATGAGGAATGGGAAAAAATGAGTATGGTCCACGTGGGAAGATATTTGCTAGTGACAGGAAGAAGAGAGAGTGGACAGTAGCTTTCGGGAAAGAGGAAAGTCGAGAGAAAACTTTTTAGTGAAGACAGGGAAGTCTGAGAATGTCTGCCATTTGCTAAATCTCTGGCAACATCTGGCATCTTTAATTCATGAGAAGCTGTTGGAAGACAGACAGAAGTCAGAGTCTGAGAGAATACCAGGGAGATACCTCACCGCGAGCAGGAGGGAGTGGACGTGAGTGGACATGACACATCAGACCGATGCCTGTGGTCAAGACATGACTCATGGAGGGGCCAACGGAGAGATCGGAAAGGGTGAGCAGAGCTGGGGTTTGGAAGGGAGGATACAACACCCTGGAGATGCATTCTCATGAAGATAGGAGAACAGCATTGCATCTGGGATGGATATGGTTGGCCGTGGGTGATGCTACACATTTCGTCACGATAAAACCATCCGTACAAGTATAAGCTGTCTCCATTCTCATTAGTCATTGCCGCTGGTCCCTTGATATAATGAGAAGAGATTCTCATTAATGGTCTTTTGCCCTTTCCTATCCATTCCCCTTGCTGTAAATTATAGTGCTGAGTAAACTGTGTAAGTTGCTCTTTGTGTGTGTGTGTGTGTGTGTGTGCTGTTGAACTGCACAGAACTCCCCAAATCCCATCATTCCATGTGAATCACACTGATGTCATCCAAACCTCAGCATATGCTTTTCGTTAATGATGGAAAATTTCTTTCTCATGATCACCGAGGGAGTTTCCTGAGACCTAAGGGTCGCTTTATCATTCAAAAAACAGAAACAGAACAGAATTACCAATGTCATCTGGGGAAATTATCCTGGAGATATAAAAAATATAGAAAATATTAATAAAAATAAGCATCTGTATAGTCTGTATAAATGCCCCATGCTCTAGAACATAATTTATTTTATCAAGCTATGAAAATAATTACATGATTCCCGCTAGCAGCATCTTAATGTCCTGTTGTCATATGGCTATGCTGAACATGTGTGTCAATTTTTTTTAAAAAAAATGCCAAATTGACAGAATTTGAAAACTTCAGAGGTCAAAAGTTAAAAAAAAAAGTAGAGTGCAAGTGTCTTTTTCAATAAAATGTCTCTTTTTCCTTTGGGTAAATATCTAGTCATGGGATTGAAATTGTGTAACCAAAACGTGTGTACCCCCGTAAAACTCTGAAAAAAAAGTTGATTCCCTTGAGTTTTATTGGAATTCCCTAGTGTTTATTCATGTCTCTTACTTGAGTAAGAGTATTTATTTACCAGTTTGGGACAAGCTAGCGATACCAAATGTTCCTCTTTAACCATGTTTAAATGCCTATAAAAATTCTTCTTTTTTTCCTGCTTGGACAGTTGATATTTGCTTATCTTTTCTTACACACTCATCCTTTGGACTCCCTTGAACACAAGCATGTTCGGGGCTCTCTTTTCTCTTGTGCAGAGTCTCCTTCTAACCCATATGGCTGTCCTCACCCTGGAGTTCAAAGGTTGCCCAAGCACAGCGTGAGGACTTGTGCTGGCAGGAATGTCCCCAGTTTACACGTAGGAATGGCTCACACTGTCTTCCAGGACAGAGAAGAGCAGAACACAAATGGAAGAGAAGATAATTGAGGGAAATGGGCTGCAGGAAAAGATAATCTAATTTTCTCTTGGAGAGGGACCATGGATGGGAAGGTGCCAGCTTTGGTCTCTCTGACCTCCTAGGACCTGGCTGACACACTTGTAAGCTCTAAGGGGAAGATTCCCAAGCATGCTTTCCATTCTAACACGACTTCTTTACTTTCAAGCTGAGTAACAGCATTAAACGGACGGTCACGACCCATCCACGCTCCCACTCTTTCTCAGAGCGTGATGGGATAGAAATCAACTTAGAAATGCGTCCTTCGAAAACACTGACAACTCGTTGTGTGTTGCAGCCTGAATAATGGTCTCCAAATATGTCGGTTCTTCATCTCCATTCTTGGTGAAGAAGACTTATTTGGAAAAACAGTCCTTGCAGATGTGATTAAAAAGGATCTTGGGATGGGAAGGCGACCCTGGATTACCCAGAGTGGGTCCTAAATGCAACCACAGGAATCCTTAAGTGAGGGGCACTGAGGGAGATTTGACAAGCCCACAGAGGGAAAGACCATGGGATGATGAAGCAGAGAACATTCGAAGATGCTGGCTGGGAAGATTGCAGTGATGTATCTGCAAGCTCAGGAACACTTGGAGTCACCAGATGGTGGAAGAGACAAAGAAATCTCCTCTTCTAGAAACTTCAGAGTGAGCACAGCCATGTGGACACCACAATGTGGGCTCAGCGATGCTGATTCAGGTCACATAGCTTCCAGAAGGGTGAGAGAACATCCGTGTAATATTAGAAGTCTCCAGGTTTGCAGTAATTTGTTACAACAACCCTAAGAAATGAATGAATGCACTCCCCTAATTAAAGAGGACCAAAGGGACAAGATATTTAAAGAGCCAGATGTTCCACCACGTGCAAGATACTCAGCTCTACCCTTCATCCTTCTTTGTGGGATGGGACCAGAGCTTTCCAGGTCAGAGCTCAGCCTTGCTTGGAAACTCATCTGTTCAACGTCTGCAAAGGGAGGGAATGAAAGCCCACGGCACACGTTGAAGGGTGAAATTCTTTTCCAACTCATGCTGGAGGGCAGGGTGATAAGATTGCTGGATGTATCCCCTCCCTCTGATTAAAAAATCACCGTCTCCCATAGAAACCTTGTCCTCCCAGCTCCCACCTTGGCCAGGACTCTGCCTCGGAACGGGCAGGGTCTAAAGAATGACAGAGCCCGAGGTGAGTCACCAGCAGAAACTGGAAACAAATGCTCCATCTTTATATTTGGGTCGCAGCTTCCCAGTTTGCTGAAAGCATTTTTTTTTTCCATTTGGCATATCCAGTTGAGCAAACCCAGCATCTAACCGCACCCTCTGCCAAAGCCAGTGCTGATGAGTGAGGTCAGCCTTCAAAATAATTTTCCAAATGTGTTGGATCTCTAGATGAAATGCCCAAAGCGAGAGTTCATTTATTAATAGCCTCATTGTTTTCCCCTGTGGGCAAGCGGAGAGAACGTGATCATCAGCATGAAGCAGATGGGAGCCCAAATGCTACCTACTCCTAGGGAGTGGGGTGGACAAGTTCAGGGGGGCCACAGGCACCTTTCAATGTGTCATTACTCTTTAGAACCTATTAGGAACCAGAGGGTCATCAGTTCTTTTAAACTCAGTATTCAAGGTAACTGAGAATTTTTAAAGAATTAGGTTTTATGAAATTCAGCAAATGACACTTATATATAAAAGTGCAATCATAATTCGATACAAATTGCTGACATCTGATTGTTACTCTATATGAGCAGCTCAACTGTATGGATGTGGTTATAAGTATAAATCCATATATTATGTAATACATGCTAGATATATTAGTTGACCTACCTATCTATCTATCCATCTATCACATATCTCTCTGACAATTATCTGTCTTTCTAGTTATCTGCCTATGTACCTATCCATCTCTCATCTCTCTCTCATTCATCTGTTTACCTTTCCACGTATCATATATATCTACCTACCTATCCATCTAGCATCCATCCATCCATCGTCTATCTCTCTATCTATTCCTCCCTCATCTATTCATCTAGCATCTCTCTATTATCTGTCCATCTATCTGTTCACCTACCTATATACCTATCTATATCTTATCTCTCTCATCTGTCTACCTATCCACATATCTATCTATCTGTCTCTCTATCTAATCTATCTACTTATCCATCCATCCATCCATCCATTCACCCATCCATCCACCCATCTATCTATCCATCCATCCATCCATCTATCCATCTATTTATCTATCCATCCATCCATCTATCTATCCCTTCATCCATTGAACATATTAGCTAATAGAGCTCAAATATTCTGCTATTATTATCATGTGAAAAGCCAATTGCTAGAGCCATTACTTGCATTAGGAAGGAGACACAGCCATAAAAGACGGAGCAGAGGAATAGCCTCTTCTTCTTCTTCCATTCAAGATGTGCTGTTCCCAAACCACTGTTCTATTATACCCAGCTATAGAGTCATCACTGCACACGTTAACTTTTATAGTCAATTATATTCAATTCTGTCATTATTCTGTAGAACATCTCACAGCAACTCAGAATCATAGTGGTGCTAACTCTGAATCATTACAGATGTCCATTAGATAGTGACTTCTACTCAACATTATTATTGCTGAATGAATTCCTTGAACACACCTTTTGAACAGAGTTTTGAAATTTCTGCAATCACTCCTTCAGAAGGAGGACAGAAGATACATCTCACTGGCATGAGCTCCCCAATCATAGAAATTTCACATGGGTAGGAATTTACAGGATAGTCAGATTTTTGTTAATCCCACTGCATGAGTCTCTTCACACCTACCTTTAGGACATTCACCAAAACTTGTTGTTATGGCTAAATTCCTTATTATTGCTAATGTAGTCCTCAAACATGATCTCATGTGGACTAAACTGTTTTACCTGTTATGTACATAGTTTTTAAACATCCCAATTAACCAGGTTTCCTCTCTATCCAGTAGTTGAGACCCACACAAATTGATTTCACCATGAGAAATGGCCCAGGGGTTAGGATTCCTGTCTCCATAGCGAGTGAGACAGAAAGTAGATAAAAAATCCTGTACCTTCCCCAACACTCAAGGTATTAACAGCAACAAACACACCTTGAGGGTATATTCATATTTACCCTCATGCATCAAGAGATGCATCAACAGACAGCTGTCCCTGCAATGAAGCCACTATTATCCTAACAGTGTCTTATGATAAATCTTGGAGAATGCATATAAGTATTTTTGGCAGATGGTCACCAAGAAGACATACATGTATGTGCAGCAATTCTATACAGGGGTTCTGGTTACTTCACTCATCTTTTGCATGAAATATCTCCTGATTCCTCATAAAGAGACTGCATTGCTCAAATCCAGATGTTCCATGGAAGAGTGATGGAAAATATTTCTGCGGCTTGGACCAGTGACCTCTACATCTTACTTGGACACATTTTCTCAATTAAAATGATCTAACTATTGCCCAGGGGAGTGGGAAATTGCAGATTTGTCGAGTGTGTGTGTGTGTGTGTGTGTGTGTGTGTGTTTGAGAGAGAGCTGGAGATAGAGAGACAGAGATACATAGACAAAAATGAAAGTCCTAGGCCGGGCGCGGTGGCTCACGCCTGTGATCCTAGCACTCTGGGAGGCCGAGGCGGGCGGATCATTTGAGCCCAGGAGTTCGAGACCAGCCTGAGCAAGAGTGAGACCCCGTCTCTACTAAAAAAATAGAAAGAATTTGGCTGGACAACTAAAAATACATATATATAAAAAAATTATCCGGGCATGGTGGCGCATGCCTGTAGTCCTACCTACTCGGGAGGCTGAGGCAGGAGGATCGTTTGAGCCCAGGAGTTTGAGGTTGCCGTGAGCTAGGCTGATGCCACGGCACTCACTCTAGCCTGGGCAACAAAGCGAGACTCTGTCTCAAAAAAAAAAAAAAAAAATGAAAGTCCTTTCCGCATTGGCTATGCTGACGGAAACCCACAAGCCGTTCTGCTAGGCGCCTCCTATTGTAGTGTTGTGACCATGTTCTCCTCATGGTCGATCATTAGGGTTCATGAATGCACCTTTAAACAACTGCAGAAAAATGTGGATTTTGCGTGACCTTGGCAGATAAGTGGCATAGAATTTAATTTCAGCATGCTCCGGACCATCCAAAAGCTGGGTTCTTAGCTTCTCTTGCTGTTCTCCACAGAATTGCTACCACTGAGCAGGGCAGTACTTTGCTATTGCAGATACAGTGCCAAGATGAAGACATTTATAGCAGAGTGCATTTATAAATCGTGATTCTGTCTTTACCGCGGAGGTATTGTTGAAGACACTTTTTGGTATTAACGACTCAGCTATGACTGGAACAGCTTTGCCTCCCCTGTTGAGAAATGTGTTATTCATAAAACAAAAGATGTCTCCTTTTTTTTTTTTTTTCCTTTGGCTGCCAGGAAGCTCATAACTAAATTATTACTATTCTTTCATGGTGTCCTTGAGGTTGATGGAGACATATCATATTTATATTAAAAGATTTAGAGAAGACTAAATATTTTAAAATTCTTCCTTCTAATGTCTTTGTTACGATTCAATTACACTTTCTTTTTTCTGGAGAATTGCAGACATATACAAAAGTAGGGAGAATAGTATATTGGACCTCCACGGACCCATCACTTTGAACAATTACCAACACATAGGCAGTTTTGTTTAATCTATAGCCAAACGCACTCCCCATCCCTAAAGAAGTTTCCTGATGCTATATCCACACAACACACAATTGCACGTAGTTCTTTAATTATACCTTATTTTATTGTGCATATTCTAAAACAATGCACACAGCACACATATGGGATGGAGGGAAGGAACACAAACACACACACTTACACGATCTCGTCTTTCTCTACACTTCACTCAACTTCTATTCCTGTAAGCATTGGCTGCCTTGGAAAACAGACGGAGAACATCCCTTGCTAACAAGAGCGTATCCTGTGATGGCCAGCTATCCTTCTTGGCCAGAGAAAACCAATAATTTTTTATTTCCCTCTTGCAGCTGGAAGCATGACCAATGACTGCATTCATCGAGGAGGAGACTCTAAGATCTTTGGGGATTCTGCAAGGAGAACCCTTTCCAGCGTGAGGCACTGGTTTGTACGAGCGTAACCTGCTTACCCCTGGAGGTGGTCGTCCCTTAGGAGACGTGAGCTTGCTACATGCCAGCATTTACCTATGCCTATGAACAGAAAGTCCATATTGACTAGAATTGCTTTGCAATTTTTTATTTCTTCAAAATGTTACAGCTGCTTATGGGATTGTGCCTCAGTGGTTCCGGCTAACTCCTCGGGGCCGCTCATAGACACAGCGTGGACGCACATATCACCTTTCTCACTGCCTGCTACATCAAACAGGTCACCCCCCTCTGGAATATGCATTGGGTCAATACCTGCTGTTGGGTCCATATTCCCACGAGACTGATATCTATGGCGATCTATTGACCAGGCACGATGATCTCAGTTTGTATGGGTTTGGCAGGGAGATCACTTGTCCCAGCTGCTCGTAGAAAGAATGGGACTGTTTCCCAAGAAGGGATAATGCAGACCGATGAAAGTTTCTGAGGGTGGAGCGACTTGGCGCTAGTCACAGGCAAAATGGGAACTCTCTGGGACCACACCCATTGCTGTGGCAACTGAGTCTTGTCATTGGCCATACTGGGGATGTCCGTTGCAACTGCTCAACTCTGCCTTGCTTGCGGTGGGTTTAGCAGATGTGGACAATACATGAACAAATGAGCATTGTTTTTTCCCAATAAAACCTTATTTATGGGCACTGACATTTGAATATCACCTAATTTTCCTGTGTCACAGAATATTGTTCTCTTGATTTTTTTTCCCCCACCATTGAAAAGATGCAGAAACCATTCTTACAGATCACAGGCAGCTGGCCAGATTTGCCTACCGTTCACTGTTTGCAGTGCCTGGTGCAGAGGTATCATTTTGCATTTGAGCCACAGTGGGCCTTGGGCTTATGTAAGGTGCAAACCCGAAACGGGTTGGATCAGGTTAGAGAACAAATCTCTCAACTTCCTAGCTCATTTTCTGGTGGGGAAATAGGATAGGGTCAAACCTATCAACTTGGAAAAGGTAGTTCCTTAGATCTTGTGTATTTTCTCGGTGTTCAAAGATATAGGATAGATTTGTAAATGTCTTCTCAAATAATGAATATTTTTGGGAAAAAGAGGCTTCATCGTCTACAAACTAGTCACAGGTCATGACTCATGTTTCCTACTTCTTCACCTAACTACATTTCCTCCTGTTTCTGTCTTTATGCCAGCTCATGTCTTTATTTCTGAGCATCTTCTAAGATCATTCCTACGTTGGCATTTTGTGTGCTTTTTGGGCTGATGTCTGACGCAGAGGACGGGGCTTGCGTCGTTTGCTGCTGTTGCTAGGAAAACATTAGAAGCAAAATGAGTATCCGTTAAATAGATAAACACATTCCACCTTTACATTATGCCCAAATAAAAATAGTTTAATTGTACCCATAGCTTAGTAACGACAGGTTTTTGACATCACATCCAACAAAAATTTTGATTTGGTGTTTTGAAGTTACCATTATTTTTTTTCCAGGGTTTTAAAAATATTTATTTATTTATTTTAGTTGACAGATATATATATATATATACATATATATTTATTATATACAACGTGTTTTGAAATATATATGCACTGTGGTACGGCTAAATCAAGCTAATTAACACGTGTATCACCTCATGTGCTTTTTTGTGATGAGAACACTTAAAATCTACTCTTTTAGCAATTTTCAAGACTACAATGCATTGTTATTAACTATTGTCACCGTAAGGTACTATGTATCTCTTCAACTTCATCCTTCCAGCTGAAACTTTGTATCCTTTGACTGACATCTGCCTGACCCTGTAACCACCACTGAACTCTCTGCATCTGTGAGTTCAACTACTTTAGCTTCTACGTGTAAGTGAGATCAGGCAGTGTTTGTGTTTCCGTGCCTGGCTTATTTCATTTAGCATAGTGGTCTCCATGATTACTGATAAATATTTTCCCTTTGGGGTTCCCGGTGGGCTTGGGACCACGCGCTTTGTGCACACCACCACATCTGGCTTCTTCTTCTTCTTTTAAAAATATAAATGTATTTATTTAATTAATTTGTAATTGACATATGATAATTGCACATATTATATGGTATATGGTGATGTTTCGATACATATAATGTTTCAGTTCAATGTAATGTTTCAGTATGTATAATAATGTTTCAAATTGGTATTAACTGATCAACACATAAGTGCACGTACAAGAATAACGTCTATTGGATGTCGGGCAGGGGGGGAGGGGGAGGGGGGAGGGGGAGGGGGGAGGGAGGATGGGTATTTGCATACACAAAGTGTGCAATGTGCACCGCCCGAAGGATGGACATATTTGAAACTCAGAGTTGGGGAGGGGGGAGGCAAGGGCAACCTATGTAACCTAAACATCTGTACCCCCATAATATGCTGAAATAAAAAATAAAAGAAAAAATAATAATGTTTCAATATATAATGTATAGTGATCACATCAGGGTAATTAGTGAATCCATCATCTCAAACATTCATCATTTCTTTGTGTTAGGAACCTCCAATATGCTCCTTCTAGATCATTTGACACTGTATGATATATTATTGTTAACTGCAGCCATTCACAGTGCTGCAGAACACTCGAACTCATTCCTCCTATCCCCCCGTAAGTTTGTGCCCTTTAAGAAATCCCTCCCTCTCCCCCCTTCCCTCTCCTCTTGCGAGCCTATCAAGTGTTCTACCTTTTATTTCTACCAGATTGATTTTTTTTCCTAGCTTCTGCGTATGAGTGGGAACATGCAGTGTTTACCTTTCTGTCTGCTCCTGGCCTGTTTCATGGGACACTGTGGTCCCCAACCCCAGAGCTGAGGACTGGTACTGGTCCATGACCTGAGAAGAACCGGGCTGCACAGCAGGAAGTGAGCGATGGGTGAGAATGAAGCTTCATCTGCAGTTACAGCTGCTCCCTGTGACTCACATCACCGCCCGAGCTCCGCCTGCTGTCAGATCAGTGGTGACATTAGATTCTCATAGCAGCTCGAACCCTACTGCAAACTGCACATGCGAGGGATCTAACTTGCACACTCCTTATGAGAATCTAATGCCTGGTGATGTGAGGTGGAGCTGAGGCAGTGATGCTAGTGCTGGGGAGCAGCTGCGAATACAGATTATCATTAGATTATCATTTGTAAATTATACAAAATAATTTATATAATTATTATGTTATATATTACAATGTAATAATAATAGAAATAAAGTGAACGATGTATGTAATGTGTTTGAATCATCCCGAAACCATCATCGTCTCCTTACCTGGCCTGTGGAATAATTGCATCCCATGAAACTGGTCCCTGGTGCCAAAAAGGTTGGGGACCGCTGACTTAACACAGTGTCTTCCTGTTCTATCCATGTTGTTGTGAATGACAGGTCTTCATTCTTGTTTATGGCTGAGTAGTATTCCATCACGAAGACCACATTTTCTTTATCCACTCCTCAGTTGATGGCCACTTAGAACGACCACGTATCTTGGCTATTGTGAACAGTGCCACAATGAGCATGAAGGTCCAGCCGTATCTTCAATATAGTGACATCCTTCCCCTTGGATAAATACCCCGTAGTGGGATTGACGGATCACATGGTAGTTCTATGTGTAGTTTTCTGAGGTCGTTCTTCCTCCTTAAATGGTCCCAATTCACCTTGCAATTCATGGGAGAGCAAGTACCATGTTTCTTTTCCATGATGGGCAGGAATAAATAGCAGGTCATATTTCCTTCTCGCTCAAACCAGCTGCACAGAATTCTCATATCTGCAACTCAGAAATGCCGCTAAAACAACAGCTGATATGTACCGAGTGCTGCCAGGTGCTGTTCTGAAAGGACTGCCCTGAAACTTCCACATGTTTTATTGTTGGGTATTAATAAAATTCTCATTTGGCAGATGAGGAGATTAAGTCTTGGGGAGGTTAAGTGGCATCCATGCTGTCCAATTCAATGCTAACACCCTCAACGACTGGGTCCATGCTCTGATAGATAGGAACAGGCGGCAAGCCCCTGGGAACGCGAGTGTTGTTTCTGTTCTCCTAATGATTCGCCTCAAGGTTGCAACATAGAAGCCCTGCCTCAGTTTCTCCCTTGATGCTCTGCTGAATTCAGACTCAAGATTGCAGCATCAACCCTTAGCCAAATTTCTACCCAATCATCCATCTATCTATCCATCTATCCGTCTATCTATCTACCCAATCATCTATTTATCTATATCTATTTTCATGTGAATATCTCTACAGACACTTATATCTGTATATAGATACAGATTTATATTTATATGTGGCCACACTAGCTAGCTATCTCTCTATATTATCCCTATCTTCGTATTTCTCTAACTGCTACATATATATCTCCTAATGGTTCTATTTCTCTAGAGACTTCAGTCCAACATACAGCCCAAACAAGACAAAACAAGAAATAGCTCCCAAAGCACAGCAAAACACCTGACACCCCATCTTGGGATGCAGTGAGGGAACCAACCGTCCCGGACGCCTAACTGAGCGGCTCTGCGTAAACACTGCCCAAACCAGACGTAACACGCAACAGCCCAGCACAACACAGCACAACGCGCCGAACCGACCTTCACAACATTGACACACATGATCTCTGAGAAAGAGTTGAGCTATTTCAGCAACATTTGGCTGGCTGCAGCCTCCAAGGGAGGGTGCCCTGTCTGGACACGTCTTTGATTTTCCGCATCTGGGCAGAGCCTGGTCAAATGTGCACAGGATCCGCTGGCAGGCTCTTGCACAACATTCTAAATGCCTGCGGTTTCTTAGCTGGGAGGTCAAGATAAATGACTTTTATTAAGAGAAGAGTCGAAACCTCAGACGCTGAGAAGAATTTTTCAGACCATGACATCAGGTCTCAGATCAGTGACAGCATCATGAGACTTGTGGGGGCTGAATAATCCATGCAACTAAGAAACATTCCTTAAAAGTGTCAGGTTTTTTGTTTTTTTTTTAATCGCCCTGGGATGGGTTTGCATTCGTTACAGCTCAAACCATCCAACAGGTGCCTTTTGGAAATGAGCAGGGAAGATGCCTCTTCGCACCAGGTGAGGGTCCCCGTGGATAATGCCACAGATCTGCTAGAGGCATTTCCAGAAACCCCGGGCAGTTGCCCCCCGTCTGTCCTGGGAGCCTGACCGATGTCGTCATGCCTCTCTGCGCTCAGCGGTGCGGGCTGTCTGCATTCTTGGACTGCCTGGCTTTTGTTCCTGCCGCCTGGGCTTCCGACAGGACAGTTGCACGCTTCATTAATGCGCTGCATCCATCAATACGCCTCCGCCCCGCACATTCGTTATCCCGAGAGGAAGGCAAGCGTGACCTTGCTGCAATGCTTTTCTCTCTGCGTGATCATCCTGTGGGCGCTGAAGTCCCTGAGCATGCACCGTGCTGCGGTCAGGGCAGCCGTCTGTGCGCGCTCAAGGCGTTGCAAGCTGAGCGCCAGACCTGACTCAGTCAAGCTGGCTTAAGGCAAAATCTCCCCAAAATTTTCATCGCCCGGCACCGTGACGCCACACAGGGCTGTCCGAGAGGCTCAGCCTGTTTATGGAACTGCCGGGGCCAACTGCTCCTGTCATGCCCCACCTGGAATTTTCTAAGATGCCTGATTACATGATGATTTTTGGAAACTGCTTTTGTTTATCCATCAATTTGGAAAATAAAAACGAGACCCCTTCCGCCCCACGCAGCTAGTGCATTCTCTCCCTTTCTGTTTAGAATAATTTTTCTGAACAAAATTTTATTTCCATGTACTTTTAAACATACTTTTTTTTTTTTTTTTTTGGAGACAGAGTCTGTTGCCTGGGCTGGAGTGCCCTGGCATCCTCATAGCTCACAGCAACCTCAGACTCCTAGGCTCAAATGATCCTCCTGCCTCAGCCTCCCTAGTAGCTGGGACGATAGGCATGCACCAGGACGACTGGCTAATCTTTCTATTTTTTAGTAGAGACGGGGTCTCAGTTTTGATCATGCTGGTCTCGAGCTCTTGATCTCAAGCGATCCTCCCACCTCAGCCTCTCAGAGTGCTACGATTACAGGTGTGAGCCTCCGTGTCTGGCCAAAAAATAGACTTTTTAAAGAGGTGCTTTAGGTTCACAACAAAATTGAGAGGAAGATGCAGATATTTCCCATATACTTCCTGTTCCTACACATGCGTTCCCCATTATCAACACCCTGCACCCTGAATAAATGCAGTGGTGCATTTGTTCCAATCAAGGAAGCTACACTGACGTGTCCCAGAGTGCACAGTTTACATCAGCGTTCTTTCGCAGTGCTGCACATTTTGTCGGTTTGCACATAGGTAATAATGCACCAGGAGAGTATCATACAGATTCGTTTCACCGCTCTAAACATCCTCTGTGCTCTGCCCAACAGTGTCGACAACCACTGACCTTTTTACTGTCTCTACTCTTCTGCCTTGCCAGAATGCCCTCTGGTTGGAATCCTGCAGTCTGCAGCCCTGTGGGGTTGACAACTTTCGCTTAGTCACATGCGTTTAAGACTCTTCCCTGACTCTTTGTAGCTTGGTAGGTCACTTCTTTTTACTGTTGAATAATTTTCCATTGTGCGTCCAAAGTGAGGCACCACAAGAGCAGAAGAATGGGATCCACTTGTACTCGCCATCAAATTGGTACTAACTGATCAACGCTAGGGTGATCACATGGCAGAAATACTCTCCAGGGATTAGGGGGATGGGGGGTGAATCTACAACTAAAGGACATGGGGAGCACTAAAGGGAGGGAAGGGCACGCCTTTGACCTGCATTGGGTGAGGCAAAGACATAAAGTGTAACTAGAATGTTTGTACCCTCACAATACCTTGGAATAATAATAAAAAAAAATATTCCATTGTGCGGATGTCCCACAGTTTATGTATCCATTTCATCCACGAAGCACATCTTGGTAGCTTCCAAGTCTTGGCAATGATTCACAAAGCTGCTATGTAAATAAACATCTGTGTGCAGGTTTTCGTGTGTATATGTTTGCAAATCCTTTGGATAAATACCAAGGAGTGCAATTGCTGGAATGTATAGTAAGAGTATGTGTGCATTTAAGCTTCCTTTTCTATATACTTTTAAAATTTTATTTTTTATTTCAGCATATTACAGGGATACAACGTTTAGGTTCCATATATTGCCTTTGCCCCACCTGAGTCAGAGCTGCAAGCGTGTCCATCCCCCAGACGGTGCACACTGCACCCATTAGGTGTGAATATACCCATCCCTTCCTCCCTCTCCCGCCTGCCCGGCACCAGATGAATGTTACTACTATATGTGCACTTAAGTGTTGATCTGTTAGTACCAATTTGATGGTGAGTACATGTGGTGCTTGTTTTTCCATTCTTGTGATACTTCACTTAGTAGAATGGGCTCCAGCTCCATCCAGGATAATACAAGAGGTGCTAGATCACCACTGTTTTTTGTGGCTGAGTAGAACTCCATGGTATACATGTACCACATTGTATTAATCCACTCATGCATTGATGGGCACTTGGGTTGTTTCCACATCTTTCCAACTGTGAATTGTGCTGCTATAAACATTCAAGTGCAGAGGTCTTTTTTATAGAATGTCCTTTTCCATATGCTTTTAAGTTAACAGTAGTTTTAGAGTACAAGGAAAAGAGAAAGTTGTGCACCTGCTTGCTTAAGGTAATGCTTATAGACATTTCAGGAATGAACATATTTTTCCACCCACAGTGACCTCCCCCCAGCTATAACCAACCAACAATAACTTCCCTCTTGCACTAACATTTCTAAGCACTCATATATCCCAAATGTGGCAACCAGACAAGCTATCCGACACTCTCATATAGTGGCAGAACTCAATGGTACCTCGGTCACGGGGTGTGCAAATTATACCGTGGACACCTGAAGTTACCTGGTGATATTCACGTGTGTGTCCCAATGGCAGGTGGCCCATGTCTTAGATGTCTCCTTCTAACACAGGCTCCCAAGTGTGTCAGATTGGAACTGGATCATGACAAGTCCCTGTTGAACTCATCAGCAAGTGCCTAGAGCCAGGTATCTCCATCTTTGTCAAGAACATCTTGAGCTTCTGGTAGCACCTGTGCAGGGGGCCTCCTAGACCCCTTGATCTCACAATGACGGAATCCCATGTGCCTTTCAAGAACAAACGGGATCAAAGAGGAACAAAAGACCAAGCAGGGGATGCATGAAAGATCGTCACAGTGGGTGACAAAGGAAATGAAAGCAAGATGAAAGTGGTGGTTGATGTGTAGCAAAGAGAAAACCCTGTGCTAGACTTTCGGTGGCCATGTGCATCATGTTGGAAATGTTTGGATGCTCGCTGAAAATCACTGATTCCACTAAGCGCATTTCACTGCAGAAACAGTGTTAAGGGACTTGTTAGTCTACTTCACGGACCACACGGCAGTACACACGCTGCAGAAATTGTAGCACCTATTTTGCTGTGATTTTATTTTATTTTATTTTATTTTTTTTTGAGACAGAGACTCACTCTGTTGCCCGGGCTAGAGTGCCATGGTGTCAGCCTAGCTCACAGCAACCTCAAACTCCTGGGCTCAAGCAATCCTCCTGCCTCAGATTCCTGAGTAGCTGGGACTACAGGCATGTGCCACCATGCCCAGCTAATTTTTTTTCTATATTTTATAGAATATTTTTAATTGTCCAGCTAATTTCTTTCTATTTTTAGTAGAGACGGGGTCTTGCTCTTGCTCAGGCTAGTCTTGAACTCCTGAGCTCAAACGATCCACCCGCCTCAGCCTCCCAGAGTGCTAGGATTACAGGCGTGAGCCACTACACCCGACCTTCCTGTAATTTTAGAACTTGAAGGCGACATAGCTTGGTTACTGTGAACATCGGTGAGCTCAACACTGGAAAGTTGCAGGTAGACACAGGATAGTGCTATTTCCATTGGATGTCAGTTTGCTCTGTTCTGGGAACTCCCAGGAAGCAGAAAGAACGGGATTATTGGGATATCTGCCGAAGTGACTCTCTAGGTACTTGCTCTAAAATTTGAACGTGGTCTCAAACGATGCTGATTTGGTTAAGTTTTGGTTAGGGCTTGAGAACTTCCATTTCTAGGTGAAAGCAGATGGTCCTGGTCTCTATTTTAAATGACAACATCTTACAGATCTGACATGGTAACCCCTAGCCACCTGTGGCTAATTAAGTTTACATTTAAATTATTTTAAATAAAATAAAACTAAGAATTAACGTCCTCAGCTAATAGGTGCATCTCAGCATTCAGTAGCCACAAGTGATACCATATCGGCATCCCAGGAAGGAATGCCCCCATCATCACAGAAAATTCTAAAGGACGTTGCTCATGCAGAGGCCAGCTGTCATTTAGAAACATCCAGTTGTAAGTGAGTTAAACTACTTTTAATGTTTGGAATTGTTCTATTTTTATTTTAAAGCTTTAAAAGGCATGAATGATACCCACATACATTTCTGTAGGACGGGTCGAATGTTCTTCAGAATTAAGGCACAAATATATTAACATTTCCTTCAGGACATGGAGCTCACTTGATAATTCTAAAAGGCCCTGACATGAAAGAAAGCTAAATTCTAAAAAAAAAAAAGCCCTCCAATTGCCATATTTCTAAACACATTGGTGTGACGCGTTCTCATATGCCATACGTACCAGAGCTATAAATACTTCTACACACATTTATATACACATATGCACACACTCACATCTCTCCCCACAATTATTTCTGCAGTCTGTAGATGAGCCAAAGACCAAGAGTGACAGGTGAGGAACCAGGCGAAACGTTGACCAATCACATTAGAGCCTGAGAAATGCAAGCGGTGACCATAACATGCTGTCCTTTCAGGTGCATGCGATCTCAGTAAGGAGTCTGGCTTTTTATTTTTATTATTATAATTTTTTATTTCAGCATATTATGGGGGTACAGATGTTTGGGTTACGTATATTGCCCTTGCCCCCATCTCCCCCCTAAGTCTGAGTTTCAAATATGTCCATCCTTCGGGTGGTGCGCATTGCACTCTTTGTGTATGCATATACCCGTCCCCTCCTCCTTCCTCCCCCCTGCCCAACATCCAGTAGATGTTATTCTTATATGTGCACTTATGTGTTGATCAGTATCAAATTGGTATTAACTGGCTGTTTTTGTTAGAGTGACGCTCTCTGAAATTGGAAAGGCACCGCAGGATTCCACTGGCTTAACACCATCCCAGATTTATTTATTGTACATGACTGGTCCTCGGCAGCTGCTCCCGCCTGAGCACACATCCTCGAGGTGGTGAGGGAGAGACCCGGATTCCTTGCGAAATGGGTGTCCTGCCATATTCCACACCTGCCTCCCAAGCTATTCCTGGTTCTATTACTGTTTTTCTGATGCTTATTTTTTTTCTTCTTTTGCTACTGTTTTAGTTCCATCCAACAAAAAAGGAACAAGCTCATGGAAACTCAGCCATGGGAGGTTTCCACCGGGCACACCCTGATACTCACATTTCCTCGGCCAGACGTCAGGCAAACAGACACAGGAGGAGATGGAAAATGTAGCCAAGCTCCAAAGAAGGAAAAATGGGTTGGGAGTCAGCTAGCAGCCTCCGCCCACAGATAAAACCATCTGCGGATGCGTGTGCCAAGCGATGGGAACATCCGCCACCGCCACTGGGACCGTTAATAGATTCCACGTGGGGAATCCGTTCGGCACCACCTCGAAAATCACAGCATCACCCAACAATTTCCCTCATGGGTATGTATTTTACAGAAATACTTTGCACACACATGTATATACAAGGACATTCACAGCTTCAGCATTTATAGCAGTAAAACCTGCAGACAATCCAAATGCTTACCGACAGGAGAATGGATATAGAAAGTGTGCAATGGCCACACAGGGGAAGATTGCACAAAACAGAAATGAGTGAATCGAATGAACAGGGAGCATCATAGATGAATCTTAGAAAGGTGACGTTGGGAGAAAAGAATACAAATGACTACACGATGTGTTATCAATGAGCACAGCCCAAAAGCAGCAAAAGTGAACAGTAACACAGAGAAACTGTATCCTTGGTGGATTTCTGAGCACCCAGCCTAAAAGGGAGTGAGCTCAGACAGCAACTTGGGTTTGGATATTGGCAGGTTATTTCCATTTCAACGGAACTGCAGAAAATGTGGTTCAAAATAAGCAATGCTGAACCACCGCTTATAACACCAAGAGGCAGACGCACAGTGACCATTGCAGCAAAGATAACTGCGTCATGGGCTGCGAATATTTGTGTGAACTGTGAGGAACACGGTAGATCTTGCAAAGAGCTGTTTGCAAGAAACCCCCATGGGCAAAGTTGAGTCTCTTTAAAGGGTCATCTTTGGATATCAACAGTAAACACCAGCTCACTATCGCAGTTATTATATACAGCCACAAATATTAAGGGAGCCATTTCCCCCACCTTACTCATAATTCAGAAGCTGTTCTAGTTCTGAGCATAATTTTCACGTATTTGATTCTCATATATTTGCCACGTAAGCCATTTGGGACCCTCTACGATACCCTTCTTCGCCTGTATACTTGGGTATCTGATGCAAATCTCAAAACTCTTACGTTTGAAAGAGAACTTTTGGTTACGTCTTTCTGCACCTGTTCCTCAGTCTTGCAGAGGTGATTAAATGGCACCAGGATTTACCTAATTCCTCAAGAGCCTAACCCAAGATCCTGTTCTCACTTTCTCTCATCTCTATATCCCCAACGATACCACCATTGAATCAATCGCCCGAGGGCAAACCGCAACTCCATTCCTGAATTCCCTTCCCTCCATCCCTCCCAGAACAACATCTAATTCATAGGATTATTTTCCATCCCTCTAAAACCTATTCCAAACCTGTCTAGTTCCTGCCTCCCCAAGAAAGCCACTCTTCAAATCCATGCTTGTCTCTTACCTGCATCCCTGCGACAGCCCCTGGCTCAACACACCGGTTTCCATTATCACTCCCGTAATCTGCTCTCTACACACCTGCCAAAGGGTATTTAAACATGTAAACGCGACCCTCCCACACTCTGAATTAATACCCTCTGGTGACGTCCCATTGCATTCACAATCAAAAAAAATTCAAGGTCTTTTCAGAGCACTACCTGGACCTACACTGTTGGATTCTGCCAGCTCTCTAATCTGCTTTTCCATTTCTCTTCCCTACTCTCCCTCTGCCCTTGGCTGGGAGGACTTCAACCTGGCTCTTCAAAGGGCTGAGTCCTTCCTATGAGTCCTGTCTCAGCTCAAGAGTCATATTTTTGCACCACCTAAATCAAAGTGGACATGATGTGCTAGAACAGTGGTCCCCAACCTTTTTGGCAACAGGGACCGTTTTCGTGGAAGACAATTTTCCCATGGACCAGGACGGGGTTGGGAGATGGTTTCGGGATGATTCAGGTGCATTGCATTTATTGTGCACTTTATTTCTATTATTATTATATATAATGAAATGATTATACAACTCACCATAGCTTGGGGACCCTTGCTGTAGAATATCACCCTGAGCTCTCATCTGGTGCAATTCGGCAAGGTGTCAATCAATGGCAAGAATGCATGCAACCACAGCGCTAAATTTTACTTCTCTCCCTACATGATGACGACACGGTACAACCTTTCTCTATCATGTCCTTTAAAAAGGAGACACTGAACATTACCGGCACAGGTACCTCCTAAGTCTATATGCAAGATAATTTGTCAATAACTTACTGAGAATGAACAAACGTCAATTGATTCTCATTGTCAATTAACATCCATGTCAACTTTGCCCATCCTGAGATCTCTTTCCTCAGCATGTCATAAGCATCCAAAGACTTAAACTGAATTGTCAATGGGCAAGTCATCTGAGGTCCCCAGGAGAAGAGAAAGGACTCTGCAGCCCAGAGACATAAATTGTCCTTTGGAGGCTGGGTTAATGGCTCACACCTGTAATCCTAGCACTCTGGGAGGCCAGGACGGGAAGACTGCTTGAGCTCAGGAGTTCGAGAGCAGCCTGAACAAGAGTGAGACTCCATCTCTACTAAAAATAGAAAAATTAGCCGAGCATGGTGGCGCTTGTAGTCTCAGCTACTTGGGAGGCTGAGGCATTGCCTCCCAAGGATTGCTTGAGCCCAGGAGATGGAGGCTTCAGTGAGTTATGATCACACCACTGCACTCTAGCCTGGGTGACAGAGCAAGACTCTATCTCAAAAAAAAAAAAGGAAAATTGTCCTTTGGACATACTTAAATAGGAGGATTAGTAAAAACAGATGTGGTATGAACATAGATAATGCAAAGACAGTTATGGTTAAGGCAACCTCCACCATGTATGGGAAAAAAAATTCCAAACTTTCTTTTGAAGAGAATGCATGCACCACTGCAAGCCAAGACCCATCAACACTGCCATTTTGTTTCCACAAATCTCATTGGAAAATGGAGTAATATATTGTGCAAACGTCTTCCATGAACCACGTATGGATAGGAAACGGCCCCTGCACGTCTCTTTGGGCTACAGTTTGGCGCACAGACTTTTTTCAATTCAAAAGAAACACTTGTGTGTGCGTGCGTGTGTGTGTAAAGGTGAAAACTCAAGAACTTTATTATCTTTGAGAGGAAACTGAGAAAGAGCTGGTGTACTCTGTTGGATGTCTTCCTGCCCAAATTCATGTTTACTTGGAATCTCAGAATGGGACTGTTTCGGAAATAAGTCTTCGTAGGTGTCATGAGTCATACTAGACTAGCGTAGACCCTAAATCCAATAACTAGTGTCCTTAAAAAAATAATGGGGGAGACACAGAGAAGGCCTCATGGTCACAGAGCCACAGATCAAGATGATATGTCTCGACGCAGAGAAACACCAGCCGCGACCCCACAGAAACTTGCAGACAGATCGGAGACAAATCCTCCCTGAACCCCTCCAGAAGGAACAACCTCTGCCGACACCTTGATTTCAGAATTCTGGTCTGCAGAACTGTAAGAGAATAAATTTCTGTTGTTTTAAACCATTCACTGTATGGAATTTTGTTACAGCAGCCCTGGAAAATGAATACCCCCGACTTGGTTGGCAAACTGTGTCACGGACACGGTGGAAGTTCTGGGAATTTTGCAAACCAGTCGGACACATTTTATTTTGACCTTCCTGACAGAGGGAGGTCGTCCTAAAATGTATTGTGAGAATCACCCCCACATTCCAGGTGCCCTGGAGTTCTTATCGGCGGCACCGGTATGGGATTGCCGGCTCTAAATGACCCCTTAAAATTCTTTCCAGCCTTATAATTCGGTTATGATTACATAGGATGACTTGTTATTATGGTAAGTCTTGTCATAATAAGCCAAGAAGCAAATCAAAATATCTCCGTCCAAGGATGCACGATACCGCACTATCACACAAGCACTAAAGTATGTAAACAAGAGCTCCAGACCCCTAAAACTTGCTGCCAAACACAAAGGATAAATCATGCCTGAACGCAGGCCCATACCCCATCATCAGCAAATTAGACTTTATCTTGCATGTCTTCCAATGCCAACATTTCTTTTTCTTTAGTAGCAATTAAGCTTGAGTTCCTCCAGCGAACATTCCAGGGAGGGGATTTCAAGAATGAATGTTTTACAGGCCAAGAGCAGAGGATACCACTTTGCACCTCCGTTGGAGGCAGGGTGTTTTCTGTGAGGTGGCCACGGTGCGTTTCAATATCTGGATGGATGTGTGCATTGTAGGAAGAAATTTCCTTGTGGTTTATAAGGAAGAATGGAAGGTTCTTTCCTTGGTCTCATCTCCACTGCTCTGTCTCTGTTTCCATTTATGCACGTTATCACTCAGCCTTCCTTCCTTCCTTCCTTCCTTCCTTCCTTCCTTCCTTCCTTCCTTCCTTCCTTCCTTCCTTCCCTCCTTCCTTCCTTTCTTTCTTTTTTTCTTGCAATGCAGGAGCACAGTAAAAAGTCAGTTTCTTTTCCCATTTTTTGTCTCTTCCCCAGAGAAAATCTCATTACCAAGTTCTTATGTTTTCAGAAGGATGGTGGCATGAAGCTTTATTTTAAAGACGTTTGGTGCATTTTTACCAATTTCTTTTTCAGCTGATGTCTTGCCATCAGCAGTACCAAGAATGAGGTAGTGCTGGGTGCAGAATTAACGGTAATGGTACATATTGCTTCTGTCTACCATGTATATGCACTTTCTATTTTCCAATTTTCCTGCTGGCACTGCTCAACTGCAGTGTTGCAGACCTCGTGCGGCTGGCAGCCACGAAGAGAATGAGGCCAATTCACAAGAAGCAGAACCAAGAAAGAAAAAACAGAGCATCCCAGAGGCATTATTTGAACCCCCAAACCTTGGGTAGTGTTAAGTCATGAAAGCCAACAAATCCACTTTACTTTTCCAAAACTAGTGTAAGCTATGGTTTTGTCACTTATAACTGAGAGAAACTTGACTTCTACAACAAAAGATGACTTTTTCATGTGTAATGACAACTTGCTAGCAGTGAAAGGGGGAGCCCAGATATACCTCCAATGGATGCCAGAGGAAATTTTAGCTAGAGAGAAGCTTCTGGGAGGATTATCTCTCCCCCCACCATACTCGTAATAATATACAAGTGCTTAGCAGCGGCTTGGGAAATTGAAGCAAATATGATGCAAACAGTATGCTTTGTATCGTGTGCATGCAGATGTTTGTGTACACTGGAAGACAGAAAAGCTCTAGCAAACACCTTATCTGGTGCAACCTCCAGAGTAAAAGTCTTCAGCATTTGCCGTTCAGGTTAGCTCTGTCTGACTTGTTATTCTCATGTCAATTTTCATTTTCTTTTCATTTTAATTTACCTGAATTAGAGAGAGAAGATAGAGCAACTGCTTAGCAACATTGAACTCCAGAAACATAGATTTAAATATAATTTAAACAAGCCTGCATTATCCAGTGGGGATTATCCATTTTAGAGTTCTAAAGTGGTCCTCCTTGGAATTTGAACATGGAAGGCCCCGGATGGACCAACATGTCCCTCATTCATCTATGGGTGAGATTTGCGATGCTCATTCCTGGCTCTGCTGGGGAAGGCTAGTGGGGAGAATAAACCTAGCTTAAAAAAAATGTAACATGTACATGCACGCTCACACACTCAAGAACATACCCACATATGCATAGTGATATACACATGCATGCAAATGCTCACACATACACATTTTTAAATATGCCAGCCTTGATAAGTCAGTAAGCTGCCATTGTGGTAACAGGTGTTCACTGTGGGAAAGAAAGAAAGAACTGGAACCCACCCATATGCTTCCAATGCTTCATTTGAACTTGAGTTTACACTATCAAAGAAGGAAAACAAAAAGTGTGCTAGCATTTTGTCATTCCGTGACAATCATTTTTTGCAATCAATCCCCAAGCCATTTGGACTCATTAATGCTCAGGTGCCCATAATCTATTTACTCTATTTTGTTGAGCTATTGAGTGAGATCTAAAAATGCCCCACCCTCCAGCATCTCTGCTTTCTGTCCTCCTGATATGAATTGTAGGAGCAAAGTAAACAGAGGGCTCTGTTAGAATTTCCTTTTTTTTTTTTTTTTAAATAAATGAGCCATAAAATTATCTGTTAATCCGTCCTGGCTTCCAGGGACCAGTTTGCATTGCGGAGGTTTCCTTTTTCTTTTCGGATCCCCATTTTGTTGAAGAGATCATTCAAAAGAAAAAAAAAAAAATCACACAGCAATAAGCCCCAGAGAATAGGCTTATGAAAGCCAGCTTTTTTTTTCTTTCTTTCTTTTCTTTTCTTTCTTTTTTTTTTTTTTTTTTTTGAGTACAGCCTTTGGCTTGAGCCAAATTCTCATCATTCAGCACCATTCAAAACTTTAAATTTACTCTGTGCACTGTAGACATCCTTTAAAATATAAAATATTCCTTTCCCCTTCCCAGAGGGCATGGCGTTCCCATCTACTTAAACAAGTACTCCATGTAAGATTTTTAGCACTGTAAAAAGATCCCCTCAGGATCTCTGGGGCAAGAATCCATGAGCACAGAAATGATGAAACACTGGAGGAATTCACTCCGAGTTTGGTATTTCAGGACTCCCTTCATTTAATTTCTGTACAGGTTGTCGGTCTGACAGTTTTTGCATTTTTCTTGAGGGTATTTCCTTTAAAAGACAAAGGGAGGAAATATCTATCAAGCTCTGAGCTGTCTGAGAGGAGAGCAGGCCTGGGCTGCCCACCTTTGGGACTCAGCCTTCTTCTTGGGTAGCCGCTGCCTGAGACCAGCCCACTGGCCCACAGTTTCCCCCGGAAGTAGATTTCTTACCTTCAGCAAGACTCCTGTACATAAATACAGACACGATACAAACATCATTGACACACAGCCTAATTTTAGATAGAGAGAGTAATCATCAATTTTAAGTGTAATAATAAAAGAGATCTTTAATGGAACCGTAACAAAAGAGCTCTTTTTGTTTAGTTTGGGGCTGCTGGTCTTTGCTGAATCCCTGCTTTACCCCCTTCTATTTCTTCCTTTGTTTTTTGTCCTTTATTTACATTAAGTATAAAACTTCCATAAGCTCTCTTAAGGGATTTCTTTATTTTCTTTTACTTTTTTTTTTTTTTAAGCCAAACTGTTTGTCTAACCTGGGGAGTTTGGGGGGACTGAAATAGCCAGTAAAGATTTTTATTTCTAAAGGAGAGTCACCCTGAGGTTAACTTGGAAACTAAACAATTTTAAAAGTTCATCTCACAAAAGTAAAAGCTAAATGCTTTAGTGGGGAGTCCCTTGTGTGGAATATAGTTATTTCTCTGAGCTAGATCCTGTTGTGGTTATGTGAGATAGTATCTAAGTTCTTTAAATAAGCTGAGCGTGACTACCCAGGGACCCCTCTCCTTCGCTCATGAATGTTTAGTTATCACCCTCAGTAAATTGAACACATTGGTCTGAATCGATTAATTGTTCCATAAATCTTCTAAGAAAGTAGATGGACTTCAGAATCATTCTCCTATTTCTCGAGAGCTACTCTAATAACATTGCACTTATGCACATAAAGTTTCAGAATGTCTGGACTTGTATTTGACGTGACTCACTCACACCTAGAAAACCATTTCTCTCATTCAGAGACTACAGAAGTGTGAGTTCTTTGAATCATTGATTTGGTTAGCACAAACATGTTGGATTTTGCTAACATACCTTAAGACTTTATGAGCCTACCTTATTTTATATGTCCTACAGGCTTTGGCAGTTTTGCACATTTAATTGAAATGCATTGGCTTCCGTAAAAAAAGAGCTTGCTTAAATCAAAAAGGAATTACTCATAATCTCTCTAATATTAACACTTGGATGTTTGACAGTACCTGCTGCATCCCATGGCATCGCGTTCATGCAGCTCAGATCTGAGGGCTCGTCTGACTTAGTATCTGTTTCAGTCAAGCTGCGTGAAATCTCTTGGCTTTCATGCGTATGAGGGTGAGGGTCTGCTGGGGTTTTGGGGGCAGAACACTGTGTCCAGACTGGAAGCTGAGAGAGACCTGCATTATGCATATTTTCATTGGTGTCTGTGTCACCCACAAAAACCATCCTGGAAAGGGATTAATGAAAGACTTGCTCCTGTGACAAAGGAGTCATCTCTGGAAAAGAACCTGCCAAGTCTGCTCCACCTGTCTGCCCAGGCTCCACTGACTCACGTGGCTTCCTAAGTCACTTAACCCTGACTTACCTCTGGGCTAGCCAACTACCTACTGAGATCCTCTGCGAGGCAAATCACATTATCCTTTTTTGAAACAAACGATGCACTTTAGGACTAACACATGCAGGTCCTGGCCTCATTCTCTGGCACGATACTGGAAATAAAACGATTCCTGCTAGGACAAGGTAGCCCACTAGGAGTAGGTGAAAATCTCAGATAATCCGCGTTCCCCATGTAGCCATTCTGCTAATTCTTTCCTTATTGACCTTCACAGGAGAGACTAGGTTGTTCTTGGACGGGGAGGCAAAGTTGCAAATGTACTCACACATGTAGAGGAAATGTGTTGCCTTCATTTCTCTGCAGGTATGCTGATCTTTGTCACAAGCCCATCCCCAGATTTGCAGAGATGTTCAGTTGAGAAGAATACCTTACATAGAGTACAGGTCTGCAATTTAAACTCTTTCCTCAGGGCCCAGGTAAATGTTTAGTTTTTTAAATTGTTTTCACTTCCACAGCTCCTTTCAAAGATGAGTCAGAGGGAGGAGAGGGAAGGAGGCATTTTACAGAGCAGGGACTGATGGTAGCAGTGGCTGGAATACCTATGGTCTGCTCCTGTGTAAGGCAGGGCTCTGAGGAGCATCTGCCACCTGCCTGGATGACCACTCCGATTGATGCCGTGACCTCCAAGGTGGGGCTGTGAGTCCCATGCAATCTTGGAGCAGGGACTCTGTGCTGCGGGTTTCCACCACTGCTTCCCACCGCAGCCACTTCATCTGGAAATCTCACCAGTCAGCACCGAGAGCACGTGGAAACTTCTGGATGCCTTCCCCATTTCCCTAAAGCCAGGGAAGCCTCCGAGAGCATAGCTCCCTCCCTGTCTTTGTCCAGCCGTATGGATTCTGATGAGGCTGTTTCAGGGCAAGGTGACGGGAGGTGCAGATCCAGGTCTTGAAGCTGAGACAATTTTGAGCTTTTTCTTTAAGAAAAAAAAAAGAGGGAAGGAGATGGAGTATCATGAATACAAAATCAGGTACAAAAGTTAATATTGATTTAGAGTGAAAAAAGAATTTAAAATGAATTACAAATTCCAAAAAACTGAAAATTTCCACTAACATTATACAAAACAAGAAAAATATAATATTTTTGTTACATTGCTATCTGATTCACATCTAAAAAATTGTTCTCCATAATTTTGTCTGTATAATTTTTAATGGCCTCTTCATATGGCAATGGCTTTATGTTATTTTCCAAAGAGAGAATATAAATAATATTCAGTTTTGCAGTTTTGATCTGCTGTGGTTGATCAAAATTTATCTGCAGTATTCATAGTTGAAAAAGTTAAATTCAACTCCAAAGTTGTTATTGGGAATGTCATATAAGTTTGTAAGATTTTTGTCAAATTTACTTCATGTATGATTTCTAACATTGCAGGGTATTTTAAATTGTCTTGCTCAATAACTAATCTTAAACACTCTTGAATTGATAACACTGTTTAACCAGTTTGTTGCTGATTTCCATGAAATAGTAGCATATCTCAGCTTTAAGTTATTACCTATATCAGTATATTGCATCACATTAGCAAGAAATGTAAATCTTTCTCCAATGTATTTATCTGATTCCTTTATCTTCATTAATCAAATTATTAAACACTCCAAGAGCCTGTTGATTATTTTAATGGGAAATTTGTCTCTTCATCTTATTTGACCTGGAAAAAACATGCATTACAATTTTCTTCTTGTAATAAGAAGAAATTGATGGAATAATTTCTATTGAATTCATAGAAATATATGAAAATAATTTCATTATATAGGTCATTTATCATTATATATGCTGCATTATTGAGCAAATTTTTTGTAGGAATTTTTGAGTAGATATCAATGAAAATTGAATCCTCTGTTAGGATTTTACACAAATGATAATATAAAATATTTTTGCAGACTAACTTCTGGTCCTGAAACCCCTTACACATTATTTCTCCTTTATTATTGCTACTGAGAGCCAGAATGTGAGAGTTTTCTGGCCCTACACCGTGGTATCATAACATTAGTTGAATTAGCGTATGTTTGTATGATAAATCCAGCCATTACAATGCTGGGCTTTTAAAAACTTAACTACATAGGAAGTGATTATTAAATATATTCCACTAAACTCACATCAATACTTCTCCAAACTTCCCCTTAGCCAGACACTAACATTGCTTATTGACACTTCAATGTCACCTGATGGGAAGGGAAGTTGTTAATATACCTTACTTTTTAAATATGTTTCTAGCACCTTCTCTAGGTCCTACATTTCAAGATTAATTTTACCATAAATTCAGCTCTAGGTGGACTCTGAAATGTAAATTCTTACAGACAGAAGTATTCCCAGGGGCAGGGGCAGTCTGGACAGGGTTCAGGCCTCACAAGGGATATACGATCTGCGGAGAATTTTAAAAGAACAATAAGACTGAATAAAAGAAGATTTGCTTTTTATTATTACCACGAGCCAGCAATTCTGAACAATGTCAGTGATTAAAATATTTCTTCCTTCCAAAAAAATATTTTGTTGGTCTAAGTTCAAAACAATTGCTACAGTAACTATTGAGTTTTAGTAATAAATATGTCAGGTTCAAATTAGCAAATTTTTATTACATGTCTTTTCACAAACATCGTATTTATTCCATATGGAAGTTTATTTGGAGAATTCCCATTTATACAGTCATCCCCCCAAACAGACTCAGTTATATGTATTCCTACTAGATCTCTGCACTTAAGAGATTTAGTAAGTATCTTGAACTCAACATATTCAAATCTGAGTACTGTATCTTCACCCCTCAATCTGCTCTATCCACAGTCTCCCCCATCTCAATTGATGGTAACTCGACCCTTTCAATGGCTCAGGCCCAGGTAGATCCTGTTGGCTCCACCTCCTAAAATATATCCAAAATCCAACCTCCTCTGACTCTGCCCCTGCCACCTCAGTGTCGGCCAACATCATCTCACCTGAGTTCTCTGACAGACTGACTGTGTCCTGTTCTCCTTGTCCCACCGCTGGATCCCCAGAATCAGAAGCCATGGTCATCTTTTTACATCATGCACTGGATTACAACTCATTTCTGCTTAAAACTTTCCAGTGCTTCCCCATTTCTCTCTAAATGAAAGCAAAAACGCTCACGATGATTTTCAAGCAGTTTACAGCTGACTCCTCCTAAAACTTTGCAAGAAATAAAGTAAGTGTCACAAATTAGAAAAAAATGACTCCTAAAACCTTGGTTCCAGTCTTACTATTTCTAATAATATATCCTCAGGAGATAATCATAAACCAAATCTCAAATTTACACATATTCCTCACAGTATTGTTTATAACAACACTAACTGCCACACAGCTGACATTGATTGTGTATTACATGCTGTTTTCTAACTGCTTTGTCCAAATCAACTAACTTCATCCTCACAAAACTCCACAACGCAAGTATTATCATTGTCCCCATTTTCTAGGCAAGAAAGTTGAGGCATTGAGAAGTAAACTGACTAGCCAAGGTCATACGTCCAGAAAGTGGCAAAACAGAGATCTTAACTCAGGCAGTCTCTCTGCAAAGTTCATGCTCTTAACTGTTCTGCAAAAAGAGCAAATAAACTAGCAACCATGTCAATGTTCAACCATATAGGTTTAGTAAATAAAATAAAGCATAACTAATCACTAAACATTGCATTTTCTAAAGCTACAGTGATACGAGAAAATATATGAGATAACGTTAAAGTGAAAAATGACTATTTCATACAGAATAATCTCCATTTAACAAGTGCACACACATGCACATGTGTACACACATTATGCATGTATATATAACAAATAAATATCAGAAAAAAAGTCCCAAAATGTTAATAAAGATTATTCAATAATGGCCCAGTTACTAGATGATTTTCATTTTCTACAGTGTACTCTCTTGTTTTATACATTTTTTTGCTGTTATGTATCTATTTTATGCCCACACGAAATGATTAATCTTTTATTTCAAAATTGCTAAGTAAATAGCTATACAATAAGTTCACATGAAAATAATCATGAAGACAATGGCAATATATAATACGGATATAATAGAAGTTTCCAACTTTTGCTTCCCAAGGAGGATTTACAATTTTTCCCATGTAAGTCCCAAAGTTTAAAAGATTCCATTTACTTTAAAAGAATGGCTCTAATTATTTTTAACCATTTAAAGAATACTCAGGCCAGGCACAATGGTTCACGCCTGTAATCCCAGCACTTTGGGAGGCCAAGGCGGGAGGATTGCTTGAGCCCAGGAGTATGAGACCAGCCTGGGCAATAGTGAGACCCGCTGTCTCTACAAAACAAACCAACAAAAAACTTTCGCCAGGTGTGGTGGCATGTGCCTATAGTTCCAGCTATGTGGGTGACTGAGGCAGGAGGATCACTTGAACCTAGGAGTTTGAGGTTGCAGTGAGCTATGATGACACCACTGTACTCTAGCCAGGCAACAGAGTGAGATCCTGTATCTCAAAAAAAAAACAAAAACAAAAACAAAAAATACTCAAAGACATAGAACTGCAAGATTCTTACATCTATGAACAAACAGAGACAACCAACTTGATTTACCATAATTCCTTCCAAAAGCAAAGAAACATGATTAGAAATTGAGTTAAGTCAAACATAATAATATTACCAGCTTTTAAAAATGTTGAAAATGACTTAGATTCTTACTTTCACCTTCACAGAGAACTTTAAATTTGGTGGTACCTCTGAAAGTGACTGCGATAAACCGTTAATTGAAAAAGCTGAATAGAAAATTATTATTGCACTTGAATTTCTATATCAGTTCGGAATGCATTGGGCCAGCCGTGAGGAACAGCAAACTCATCAAGCGGAGCTGGGCACGGCATCGCATGCATGTAGGCACATGTACTAACTCACTTAATCCTCTCTGCAGCCCTAGTAGTGCCACAGATGCAAAAGAAGGAACACAGAGGGTAAGAAACATGACCAAAGATAACATAGCTATTAAATGGTAGATCTGGGATTCGAACCCAGGCATTGGACACCAGAATCTCTCCCGTCTTAAACCGAGTAGTCCCCCGCCCACCCCGCCACGTTACCCAGAAAACCATTCTTTGTGATCTGGGCCTCTTCAATGATTCCCGTACACTGGGAATTTGTGGGAAGCTTCAGAAACATAGAAGTCAGCGTGTTGCTTTTTTTTTTTTTTTTAATTTAAAATGGGAGCCATTTGGGAGTTTTGCTAATGCAGCGCTTTCTCCATCATTCTGTCTGCAGTACGTTTGAAATGCCTTTCTCCTCACGGGAAAGAACCCGCAAATGAAACAAGGAGACACAGTTGCTCTCCTCAGCGAGCTGTTTGAAGGGCAGACATTCCTGGTCCATCCATTACCATGTAAATAATTAAACACCCTGAGTCTGCAGCCCGGGGTGTGCAGCCTGTGGAGGCAATTTGCTTTAAATATTGGTGAGCGTTAACTCGGTCAGTCATTAGCTCCTCCTAGTGGCTTTTTTGGCCTTTAATCAGGAGGCAGCTGAGGTGTTGCTGTCTTTGAGGAACAGAAACCCTGATTGCTGAGTAGCGGGAAGTTTCCTCTAAAGTGAGATCTTTCTTCACCTCTCAAGACGCAGGATTTGACCACTCAGCAAGAGCTGCCCTGGCTCCGAGTGCAAAACCTGGTTTGGTCAACAAAGGACTTTTATATAACCAGGGCAGTATGTATGTGACATTTACAATAGTCAATCAAGCCTGTGTGTATAATTCTGTCCATCGATAGAGCCAAACCACAATTATTCCCTCTACTAAAGATGATGGGAGACACGGATAGTGCAAAAAAGACAAATAATACGTTGAGAACTTAAGTTTGGCTTTTAATTATGCTTTGCACTTGCATATGAATGAAGGCATGGCCAAAGTTTAATCGCTTTATACATACAGTAAGAAGGCCACATCTGTAGCAAAAAAGAACAAAAAAAGGCTGAGAAGCTGTCCGATTTTCCCACCCTGCCCTCCTACTCAGGTCCTCTGTGGAAACAACTCCACGTCGTGAATCAACAGATCTCTTTCGGACAGATGCCAGGTTTGCCCATTCCCCAAAACTTCAACGGGTAGATGAAAAACTCCAGTGTTTGAATCTCAAAGGATATCTTGGCAATGAAAGGAAACAGTAGGGGCTGAGATGTCAACAGAGTCCCAAGTGTGGAGTAGGTATCATAAATAAACTTGAAAGGACATTTTTCCCTGGACAAACCCAAATTAGAATAATCTGTCTATAAATTAGGATAGAGACAGATAGGCAAATCCGAATAATATTGAAAAAAGTAATTAAGGAAATCACATTCTTTCAGAGTGAAAGTACAATTAAATTGGAAGACATTCCAACTCCCAGTCTTGCTACTGTAAGTGTGATCACGTAGTTGGATACAGGATCCATAATCTACACCACACTGAGTAAATGTACTATCGATTTTCTTATTGATGCCAGTAGGCATTAAAATTCCACTCTTTTTCTTTCACTGGAAGGGTAACATTGTTGAAATGGACAGATTATTCCAAAAGTTTGGCATATCTGCCCACCCAGCATCGCCTGGAACACAAGAACACCCATGTACACGTGCATGTATGCAAACACACACACACCTCTCTGGGACAGCTTCAGAACTTTAAGAGTAATTTTTGGGCTTCCCTGGAATACTGGAAGCCCTAGAAAATCAGTGGCTGCACAGGAAGATCTTTATAACAAAAGTAATTGTCTAGAAAAAACAACATTGACTCCGGAGTCAGAAATAAATCCAGGTTAGTATCTTGCTCTACCCTTGAACATTGTTTTCCCTTAAGCAAATCTGATGACATATGTAAACTCCAGTCTAAAAATGTGCCGCTAATACCTTATTCACAAATCTGATGGTGAGAATGGAATGATCCCGTATACAAACTGCTTGATGGGGCCTGGCACAAAGTGAACTCTTCCGAATGCTAAGTTTCCTGCTGCCTTCCTCTTCTTAACAAGCTCTTGTTCTGGTGACTCTGCAGAGGGTAAGGAAAAGTGCACACACTGCTGAGAATTTTTAAATCCCTGGAATATTCTTTGCTCCTGACAGTCAACACTGTGGACTTGTTTGGAAGCACCTGGCGAGCTGTGTTTTCCTCGTGTTTTGGTGTATTCTCGGGTTTTACAGCCCTCCCAGAATGGGTCAGCCTGACCCACCCCAGCCTGGCTCTGACACTCAGCCTGTGTTTTCTTGAAACCTGTGACTCTTTTCCCGGTTCCAACTCTATGTGCTTATTCACGCCTCCCTTCATTCGGCAAATATTATCCTGTACCAATCCTGCACCGGGACATGATGGTGACTAAGACAGGCTTGGTTCCACCTTCGGGGAGATCATATTCTTAAGGAGGAGACAGACAGAACAGAATCAAGCAGGCACATAAATGATTTAATTACAACTCGTGATGTTGTGGCCAGCGCTGTGGCGGGGGCTCCAGTTGAGAACGGAGGTGTGGTTCGGGGGGAGTGGTCGCCACACGAAATAGGTTGTCAAAGAAGCTTCTTAGAGGAGGGGCCGCTTGGGCCAAAGGAAGATGCATGAAGAGCAGAGACCTCAGGCCAAAGGAACCAGAGTAGTTGCTCAATGGGACCTTTCGGGACAAAAACCATCGCAGGAGGGTGTGTTGTCAGATTTTCCCTTTCTATATTCAGCTCCACTCTTAACAATCTTGAACTACTTCTTGAGGATTTAATTGCATAGGTATTAATAATTTTCTCAGGATAGATTTCAGTGACTTCCTTCTTATTTATTTATTTATCTATCCATTTATTTTAAATTTTCTCTCTGTATGTCAAGAGGTCTATTGAATAAATTAGATGCTCTTCCTCTTAACTGGAAAAATTAGAGAGGAGTGCTGCCTGGAATCCTGCCTCTTTGGAATTGTGTTCCACTTTTTGATCTGTTCGGTGTTTGTGCAACTTTGTTGGTTTATCAATGGTCCCACGGGTGGGTGGGGAACACGGGCAAGAGGCAAGGGCTTCCTGAGTTTCCAGCCTCGTGCCAGGAGGCCTGCGTCACAACTGTGTACACGATGTGTGCGAGATGGCCCCTGCGTCCTCCCCACACCCGTCCACTAGGGAGTGGGACCTTCCTTTATTGTCTGAAGAGGACAGAATTCTTCCACAGGCAGTCCCTTCCCTGGAGCTGGGCCCCACATTCCACAGAGGTCAGCGTGGGCACAAGAGCTATCTGGCTGCTGGTGGCTGCCTGTTTTTAGCAGGGGTCGGTCTTCAGCCAGCTTTTCCTCCCGTAGGGTAGCATGGAGTTTCCTTGCAGCAGATGCTTTGGAAGACCACAAGTTCTTTTTGGCATATGTTCCACCTTCCTCCTCTTCTCTCACTGCCCTCTCCCTCCCCCTACATACCCCACACAGATCCTGTGCTGATTGATTCACATCGCCCAGCTTATGTACTGGGGGATCAATCAAAAGACACCTTCCCACACAGAACAGCTCTGTGCTCTCCCCCACCAAGCTGCTGTCTCTGACATTTCCTGCATGCCTGGACTGGGCCTGTTTAGAAGCCTCCAGCCTCCTCCTATCAGTCTGGGCACCCAGGGCCTTGGCAGCAGTTGCTACCCTGAGTCCTGACACTCTGCCACGTCAACACTGGCCAGGCTGATTTTCCTTCACACTCATCTGCTGAGCCCAAACTCTCCCTGCGGGCTCTCTCTCCCTGTTTGAATGGGCTCCCAGGCAGAAAGGGCTCCCTGAAGCCTTAGCTTCTAGCAGCTTGCTCCTTGCAGCCTTCCTGCTGAAGGATGTGGATGTTGGATCAGTTCAGTGGTCCTTGGTTCACAAAAAGAATTGAGTTCAATGCAGTCTCTCCCCAACCCCCCTGCCCCAAACAGCAGGTTGTGCCTGCTGGCCTTGGCACTGTCCTTCTTATTGGATTTTTCAGACTGTCTTTCCTCTCTTCTGTGAGAGTATCATGGGCTCAAGGACCTGAGGGGATTGCTACATGTATTCCATTTGAACTTTGCGGAAGCTTTTTTTTAAGCCAAATTTTTCTTCTGCTGTCTAGAAAAAAAAAAGGTCCCTCTCTCACTGCCCTTTGCCCACACAGACACAATTTGCCCTCTTCTCACTTTTCTGGTTCCAAATTTCAGGTGGCTGTATACTGAGAACAGGGCTGCTTCTTCCAGCAAATAGCAGCTAATTCTTGAGTATGGACTAATTAGGGAACACGGAAAATCACAACGAAGTAAATTTAAATTCTTGCATCCGTATCTAAGGAGCAAAAGATAGCACCTATTCGCATGGCAGGGTATGTCCTCACAGTTTTCTTCTCTGCGTTATACACACAAAGAACAAACACGCATCCATGACCTTTCCTCTTATATAGACATAAAAAAGTGCCATCGTCCAACATGTCTTATGGCCTTTTCTGATTTCATATTTTATGAATGTTAAAGACAGGGTTATTCTTTGACTCCCCCCTCCCCAATTTCACCTCTAGAATGGACAAGCATGTCAAAGCACATGTGCTAGGGTATTCATCAACACCATTATCATATTAGCCCCAAATTAGAGATAATTTAAATTCCCAGCAATGAGGGATTGTTTAAATAAATTGGTGGATAACCGCAATGTATTACTATGAGAATATTAAAAATAGTGATGTAAGTATATATATATTAATATGCAAACATGGGCATGGAGCACTGCTGAGAAGGAAACCACAAGTTAGTATGTACAATATGATAAATTTAAGCATTTTTACAACTTTTTGAAAGACTATCCAAAATATTAATAATGTTTACCTCTGGACAGGTGTTATGTAAGTAATACATGTTTGCAGTTTTTTTGATAAATGTTAGTGTTAACAGGAGAAAACGTGTTAACACGTTCTCCTGTTAGTGTTAACAGGAGAAAACGTACTAGAGGCTCTTTCTCTATATTAACTTAATTATTTCTCTATCTCTTAATTATTTCTCTATCTCAACTCTCTTATTTTATTGTGGGTTGGTGGGGAGGGAGGGAAGGTGGCTCAGAGATAAGAAGAAGCGTCTGACTCACTAGACACAAGCCTGGACTCGAATCCAGGTCCTCCGTTGCCAAGGTGTAGATCCTAGGCTGCTTTCCACTTGCCACAAATCCAGGAACGTCTAGTGGATTATAGGAGTGCGATGTCTGTATGTGCGTGTGTGGCACATATGTACCCACTATTTTGCATTATTATTTTATAAAGGGCAGTTGAGGTTGGCTTATAAAATAGTCAGTTATACTTTTCAGATCCCTATGGACTTCCCTCTGACTTGGAAATCATTTCCTACTCTAACCTCATCTCAATTTCCTCCTTGCTGGTTGTTCTCAAACTGTGATCTCCAATCCGCAGCATCAGCATCACCTGGGTACTTCCGAGAAATGCAAATTCTCGGGCCTCACCCTAGATCTGTGGAATCAGAAACTCAGGAGAGGGGCCCCACCACCTGGGTTGCAACAAGTCCTCTCGGTGACTGGGATGCTTCCTAGGAGCATAAACCACACCGGCGATGATGGTGTGCAACCCCAGGACGAAACAAAAACAACAGGAAAACTACAGCAGTGATCTTTGTTTCTCATTACTTTCTTTCCTCCGATTGCCTTCCCTCCTGCCTCCTCTTCCCCCAAATTAATCCAAAAAATGTTGAGGATGCGCATTCCAGGGTCAGATTGCCTGAGCTTAAATCTCGATTATATCACATATTATCTGCATCACCTTCAGCAAATTATTTAGCATCTTTGTGTCTATTTCCCCATCTGTAAAATGGGTGAAAATCATAGCACTTACCTGCTGGCACTGATGTACGGATTTGAGCCTCTGGCTATGGTGAGTGTGTAAAGGTGTGTGTTATCTTTGTTATCCACCCTCCCCCACCTCTATGCTGCCTTTTGTCCCTGGGTGCCCCATCCCCCACTCACACTTACAGGTCCTCTGGCTATTCTCCCAGGTTTTCTAGGTTAGTAAGAATTTTCTTATATTCCATTCTGCATTAATGATTACTAGTTGTTGTGGGTTGTTTGTGTGTCTCCCCCAGAAAACATGTTCAATTTCTATCCCCAGTTCCTGTGAATGTGACCTTACTGGAAGTATTGACTTTGCAGATAAAATCAAATTAGGATAACGTCATACTGGATTAGAGAGGCCCTAATCCAAGGGCTGGTGTCCTTCTAAAATGAGGGAAATTTAGACAGACACACGCAGGAAGAAAGCCCCAAGTGAACTGGAGGCAAAGACTGGAGTTCCGTTGTCACAAGCCAAGGACAGTCAAGAATCCTCAACGATCACCAGCAAATAGGAAGAGGCAAGGAAGGATGTTCCCCTACATCTGTCAAGGAGAGCGTGGTCTTGCTAACACCATGATTTTGGACTTCCTGCCCCCAGAACTATGAGACAATGGATTTCTGTCATTTCCAGGCACTCAATTTGTGGTAATTTGTTATAGCCCAGCCTTAGGAAGCTAATATGTTAATTATTTGATATATGGGTGCTGTTGCTCACATATATTAATGCCCTACTTATCTGGAAGGCATGCTTTCAGTATTTTCAGTAATGTGGAGAACAGTTGTGGAGCCCTAAACTTGAAATCAAAAGCCCTTGATCCAAATCCCAATCCTAATACTTCCTGGCTATGCAAATCTGTATAGGTTCTTAAACTCTCTGAACTTAGTCTTCTAACATGTAAGCTTCGCAGATGAAACACAGAACATCCAATTAAACATGAATTTCAGATAAACAAGTAATTTTTAGTATAATTATGTCTCATACAAGTATGTCTCATGGGATATACTTGTACTAAAACATAAATATTCACTTATTTATGTGAAATTCAACATTAACTAGAAATCCTGCACATTTATTTGCTAAATCTGGAAACTCCTCACATGAAAATATAGTTAATAACATCCGATTTGCACTTTTATTGCACAAATTAAAGGGAGAATTGTATGTGAAAACGCTTGTTACTTTTTAAGTGCTCTGTAAATATATACGATGATATATCAGCAGAGACGATCTTTGAGAGACTCAAGTAGAGAACATAAGATATTTCACAGAGCAGCTCTCAGGCCATCACTCGGATACTACTTATATTCAATTTTCGTAAGCTTGATTTATTGAATTTAATTAGAAGAGGGAGGTTGAAGGTTGCTAGAGATAAGACCGTGGGCAGCAGCAATGTATATATGTATATATATTTACACATAAACATAAAAACATTTATATATCATATACCTATGATATATACACATATATAGACATACATTATACATTACATATATTGATTTATTTGACAGTAAAGTATATAAGAAACAATTATAAAAAGCAGACACAAATTACTCCGAAAAAGCCAGTTTGGGGTCAGTTAATATAGGGGGAAAAGCCTTATGCAATAAGAACTCCTGAGTAAGTTATGATTTCATCAGTCACAGTGCAGTGATTAATGGCAATAATTACAACTCCGTGTCATTGGATAAAAGTTAACTTGAGTTTGTTTTGCTCTCTTTGTGATAGCAGGGCTGTGTGAGGCATCTCAGAAATATTTCTCATGAAAATCTAAATAGGCTTAGGCACTAGAAGAGTAGTCTTCACTCATCTAGATATTTCTTCTTCAGTAGATAAAATATTAGCATATTTTAAGAGTGTTCTTTTAGAGATATAAGGCCTTAATCTGAACATTCAATATGATGGTAGAGATTTTTAGTATTTCAGACCCTTGGCAGCTCCTCAACTGATAACTAAAGGATGTCTATTTATTTTGCTTCCGCAAATAGCTGTTTTGCAAAAAGTGTTTTTAGATTACTAATTTAGAGTCAAAATAAAATTATTGATTAATTCATTAATGAATTTTTAGTGAAAAAAGGGGAAAACAATATAAGGTAAAGAAGAATATTCTCTTGAATGTAAGTCTAATGGAGTCATAGTGTTTCCATCTCTAAATGCCAGAGTCCAATTCCAAATGTGATGCCAAGTTTCATGAATCTAATATTTATAGACCCCTAAATAGTCACTAAGCACTGAATGAAAATGAGATGGAAAATATGGTCTCTCAACTCAAAAGTTTAAAAGAACAGAAAATAGGCATCTATGAGATCATATTTAATCACAGACTATTAGCTCCATAATAATGGAATTTTATATGTTAAGCCTGCATTTTACAAACTTATTTTACAGGTGAAATCTTTTTTTATTTCAGTAAATCCCTATTAATATTCAGTGGAACACGTTTTGGGAAACACTAACCCACAGGACACCCACCGCTATTGCCTAACCACTGCCCAACTTTTCAGCATCATCTCTTTTTTATTTCACCAGAAATACACTAATTTATTTTAGTAAGAATCTCATTGTGTGACCCCATAATCAGTCAATTTTACATGTCAGTTACAAATATTAAGTAATTATCTTTTTAAAATAAATCAATAGTGACTGTGAATAATCTTGTGCCCTCTCTGCCCTCATCCCATAATTCAAGGATTTTTTTTTGTGTTTTTTTTATTTCAAAATGTTAAGGGGGTACAAATGTTTTTGTTACATGGATAGCTTTTGTAATGTTAGAGTCAGGTATATAAGTGTGCCCATCACCCGAACAGTGCTCATTGTACCTGTTAGGTAGGTCTTTACCCCCCCCACCTGCTTGATTTCCAGTGACTTTTACTTGCCTCTGTGCACATGTGTGCCCCTAGGTGAGTTCCAATTTATTAGAGAGTACACATGGTGTTTGTTTTTCCATTCTTGAGATACTTCACTTAGGATAATGATCTCTAATTCCATCCAAATTGCTACAAAGGTGTTAATTCATCCTTTTTATGGCCGAGTGGTACTCCATGATATACATATACCACATTTTGTTGATCCACCCATGAATTGATAGACACTCGGGTTGATTCCATATCTTTGAAATTGCGAATTGTGCTGCAATAAACGTTTGAGTTCAGGTGTCTTTTTGATAAAATGACTTCTTTCAGCATCATCTCTTATCTCTGCTACCCAAACATCCTAAACTTGAGTCATGTTGGAATACTGACTATTGAGTTTTCTGAAGCAACAGGTCTTAGAAGTGGGGTGTGCATAACCCAAGAATTACATAAGAATTTATTGGGGTGTTGAAAAAAATCAGACTTCCTACTCCTATTTATTTTATATTAAAAATAAAGTATGTTTTTTCTGGAAGAAGTGTGAAATGAAAAGTAGAGGGCCCATTGCTCTAAAGATCAAAGGTGCTTTTGTTCATGCTTTTCTGGTCCTTCTAAAGTCTCTCCTTCCTCTTCCACTGTTCCCAGTACAGGGCAGAGTCCGTGGAGGTCACCTCTGTTTCTGTTGTCTTTTTAATTTAGGTGCATAAGTCTATTCCACCAGACCCAAGTTCCTTAAAAGATCATTGTATCCGCTTGAGCTATTACAGTATCAGGTATTCACTAAAGGTTTGCTGAATAAATGAACAAGTGGGCAAGTGAGTGCCCGAGCTTGGATGGTTAGTCTGGATCCACACAAAGGCCACCTGAGATAGCAAACCACCTTTCTGCCAATTTATATCCCTCTGCTAAATTCGTATCTTACCCAGCCAAATATTCTTCCTTTATTTTTATTGTTTTAATTTCAAAGTGTCATGAGGGTACAAATGTTTTTGGTTACATGGATCGCTTTTGTAATGCTCGAGTCAGGGTTAAAAGTGTGCCTGTCCTTGCATTTGTTTGTTTTTCAGAGAGGACAACCAGGCAATTCTCCCTGTATAATGATTTCTGTCTGATCTCAAAGCTCAGATATATGAGGATGCAGAAGATAATCACAGCTAGAAATTATAAGCTATAAGAGCATGTAAAAATTGTAATTCTTTATTGAGGAAAAGGTAATTAACTGACAGATGCCTTGCCCTAATTATAACACTCTGTCAATTACTTGGCCCCATTTATCAAGATCTCCAACTTCTCCAGATCATTTTGCTGCTCAAATTAGTATGTGCGGGGATATTTTTTTCCACTCCCTTCATTAAACTAATGTGCTTCTCCCGTTGGAAGTTCAGAAATGACAGTATAGTCTGGTTCTGCTGCGTAACGTCTCTCCGGGCACTTTCCCACGTAAAGAAAGCACTTGAGACATCTCTCAAGATTATCCATATCTATGTAGCTCTGGATGATATACTTTAATATTTAAAATATGCAATAAATATCATATCTAATTGTTCAAAATAACGACTGAAGGAAAAGAAAGGTCAGTAGGGGAGATATGTGTTAGAGAAAAGACTTGCTGTCGACAAGACCTAGTGAGTATTATTAAATAATAAAAAGCACCACTCACATTGGTTTAGGTCTTGCAGAATAAGATAAACAAGTCCAGGATTGTTTATCTTTAAACTTGCCCATGGAAAAAAGTAAATGAGTTTTCAAAGTCCTTTCAAGCTTTCAGCAACAAGAACACTGGCTATGCATGAAGACTACCAAGGTCACGGAGGAGGTATAAAAAGAGGAGGGCTAGTTGTGTCTTGAATTATGACTTAGAAAAAACATTGAGCTGTGGGTTGGTGAAATCACACCTAGAATACCACAGTCAAGTTGGGACATCACAGCCCCAGAACGAAGACAGTAGGTGAATTGGATGGAATTCAGAGACAAGCAAAGTGAATGATAAACGCATTGGAAGACATGGCTTACGTGGCACGATTGATGCTCCAGACTATATATCTATAAGTGTAGCCTGCCAAAGTGATGACTAAGGTGATAACATGATAGTACTTGAAAAGCCTGAACAACCAAGGAGCAGGAAGAGGACTGGACTTCCAGGTGCTCCTCACTTACAGATGAATAATGAAGATTTTTGACAGCAAGAGAGGAAGGGTTAGTGAGTGTTAGGAAACAATCATGCCCACAAAGAACCTAATTAAACTGACCGGGCTTTTCTTTTAAAACCAATAATACATGACTGTTCCTAAATTACGTGATGCGCTAGAGAAAGAAGGAAAGAAAGAGCACCCCTGGGGTATGAGTGGAGGGGAAACCCACAGTGACTATGCCTTCCCAAAGACCACAGTCTTTGGAGGAAACCTGCCTAGCAAAGCAGAGCTAACCAAGATTACGTCTGTAACTATGAGGCTGACGCCAAATCTTCCGTAAACTGCTAGGAACTGAGTACATAAAAACGTTTGACATTTTTATATAACCCTTTCTTGAAGGTGTATAAAAACAGTCAACATAAACATTTCTGGAAATATAAGGGACTGAAGTGTCATAATTCATAATTCTTTTGAAGGCTGCTTGTTCTGTCAAAATGTGTTTGAATCTCTAGTCTTCAGTTTCTTCTTTTATAAAATAAATCCTTAGGATGAGATGAGCTGCAATTTCTAATTAGAAAAGATTACAACATAATGTTTCTAAGTCACTAATCTTTTAATAAGTACTAACTTTTAAAAATGTACTATAACCACATATTTTTTTTTCTCTGTTTCTGTCTTCGAGATATCCTTATAGCCTAGTGGTCGGTAAATTTTCTTGTAAAGGTCTAGAAAGTAAATATGTTAGGCTGAGCATGCTGTATGATTTCTGTGATAACTACTCAACCAGGCTGTTGTAGTGGGAAATCGACCATAGACAATGCATAAAAAAATAGGTGTGGATACACGCCAATAAAACTTTATTTATGTACGCAAATGTGAATTTTATGTAATTTTCAAGGGTTGTAAAAATTGCTCTTCTTTTGATATTTTCCCCAACCATTTAAAAATGTAAAACATATATTTAGTTCAAGAGTGGTACAAAGACTAGCAGTGAGCTAACCTAATCAAATTTATGAGTCCTGTTTTCCATTTTATTTCTGATCACGTTACTTATTATAGGACTAAGCAACTTTCGACTCTAAATTTGACATATTAAAACCTCTGAATGAAAGGAAGCTAGGGAGAAAAAGTCCTTCAGCCCCAACAAACTGACAGGGATTTATGAATAGTAATAATGATGACCCCAGTGATTGAAAGAAAAGTATGTCATCATTACACGGGATTACCCCAGGGTTTTCTAAATTATCAATCACTTTTACCTCACCAAAATAATCACGTAGATTTCCCAAAAAGAAAGAACAAGGCGAATAACAAATGCAAATGTATTCTATGCTTCTCTTCTTTGCAGTTTTCCCTAAAAGGAAAAAAACAAATCCTCCTTCTGTGCTGTAGGAGAGAAATAGGAAATCTAAATTCTCCTGCAGCCATCTACGCCTTCTTTTCGGAAGGCGTTTCGACTTTTTCGTTTAAGTCATGTAAGCATCCTTTTCATAGATTGCACAATCAGTCGACAGGCATTGGGTATTTCCTTTTACTGCGGAGTCAATAGGATGTAGACGAAATGTTATTCAAATGTGAGAATTAAAGCAAATGAGGACAAAATGACAATTAGGATTAATTAGGTATTTCTATAAATCAGAACGTCCATCAAAATGGCCAGTCTGAGCACTGTGAATGTAAGCCTTCATCTTAAAGGAACATCCTGAGAGGAAATAGTCATCTCCTTGAGGTTATTGTCTTTAAACTGATGGCTCCAACTCTGGTGGGGACTCCTGGGTGCTGCAGCCTAAACACTTATCCTATCCTGTCTAGGAGAGAAAGGGACGGTTTTGGTGTCTGGTACTATCAATTCGCTTGAGAGAAAAGGCACACAAATGAACACATGCACGCCTTTGCAACTACATAGAAATTATTTGTCCTTTCAGCTTTACACAGTTTAGTAAAAATAAGTTGGGACTTCACAACTGTGACTTTCCCTCAGCTTTATAGGAACAGTTTTATGTTTTTCAATGTCATTTAATAGGTCTACAGCATCAAAGCTGGCAGTGTTTAATAAAGTCAATAAATAACTACATTATAATGTTAAATGCTTATGTGACAAAAAGGTAACAAATCCACTTTTTGTGGGAGAAAATATTTCAGAACATACACATAAAGGATAAAAAGGAAAAGAAATGTACCTACATTTGAACCGTTACAAGGCCAGTTGGATGACTACCATTTTCTAAATCACATGAAGCAATAATAATTTATAATAAAAGAATATTGTGTCTGAAAAATGAATTGCAGATTTTGATCACGGCCACTATCTTAACTGCATGTTCCGTACCACTGCAGTTAGCATGTAGTCTAGTGAGAAAATGCTGTATTGTCGATTCTAGAGAAAATGCATACCAATTTCAATAAATTTATATGTACTATGAAGTAAAATTTGATTAGCTTCCAGATCTCAGATCTCTAGGAAAATAAAAATGGAAAATACATAAATTGGAAGACACACTAAAATTTAAGAACAAATGCAATTGACTGACTGAAAGTATGACGTATGTAAACAGGGAAAGATGCTCAAGAAAGTGGGGATCAGGAAAAGGAAGAATGAAATATAATTGAACAATATGAATCTTAGGGTCTCCTGCTCCACTTCTAGATAATCATCCCCAGGCCTTGTAAAAGTTATTGTGAAAATGAAATTTAGTCTAATGGTTAAAATCATGTACTCGGGAGCCTGGATTCAAGCCCAAGCTCTGCTACTCACCAGCTGTGTGTCCTTGGGCAAGTTCATTAACCTCTCTGTGCCTTAGTTTTTCATCTGTAAATGGGAATAGCACCTACCTCATAAGGCTTTAATGATGATTTATTGAGTTAATATTTGTAAAGTGCCTAGAACAGTGCCTGCTGGAGAGTAAAAGCTAAATGTTTTGATAGTGAAATAAGAGTTTGTGTTTCTTGATACTTTATTACCTCTTTTCTGTTTACTAGCCAAGTCCCCCAGGTGATCACAGCAGTCCTTTATGCCCACCTTGAATCCCTCCAAAAGTGAGTCCAGACCCCATTCCATTCCACCATCTCATTCAGTAACTCCTTCCCTTTCATCCTTTCAAATCTTGCTTTTCCTACGTCTCATTCTTTCAGCTTGCTGAATCTGATAAGCAGCTAATAATAGCTAACATTTTTGGTGCAAACTATGTCCTGGATACAATGGCAAGTTCTTTCCATATATCAACTCATTTAATTTAATTTAAACCTGTGAGGTAAGGACTCTTCACCATCTCATGACTGAGGAAAGTGATGCTCAAAAAGGTGCATAAATTGCACAAGATCACACAACCAGAAAATGCAGACATTGGGGCTGAATAAAAACCAAAGGACCAGGGCTGGCCCCTCTGCCACAGCGTATGGCTGTGTTACCTCCACTGCAGACACAATCAGGGCCAATGTGGAAACGCTCTCTGTTCTGGGTACACATAAGCATTTTAACAAAGGCCTCTGCAGACAACACTTACACTTGGAATTTCCATTTCTAACAAGCTAATGCAGAAGTGTTGGGGAATTACAGACACTGCTCACATCATCTCCTCTCCTGTGGCTTCACACATCATTTCCTCTGAAAAAGCTTATAGACTTTCATAAGAACTAGGATAAATTTGTCACAGGCAGGAGCCACAAAGAGTGTTCTTGTTTCTTCCTTAATGGAAACAAGACCTCTCCCAACGCTAAGTCACTTAAGTACTGTGGCTCAGCACCGAGATATATACCAAGTGGAAGGGGGAGGGTGGGAAGGGGGTGGTCTTCTAACAAGTATTAAGGACGGGAAATATAGGGAGTGGCCTCATTCCTCTCTCCCTCTACCCCATCCCCATTTTCTTTCCTGACATCTAGGTAAAGAAACATTGATCTATTATATCGTTTCCTCCCGGGTGATAGATATATTTCGCTATATGCGTGGCTTTATTGAAAATCACAGTTAACTATGCATTTCTCCATTGAATATCATCCTGATAACTGTTAGCTTCATCAGAAGAAAATAAAATCATTACTTATGTCTGGAGCACTCTGCAGTATTTGATCACCCTTCGCAAGGAGAAAATATAAATGCCATGTTTTGAAGTAGGGAAGTAGCTAGCCGTTGAGGGGAAGAGGGGCTCGAGTTAGCAAAGGCGGATGAGTGAACACGTTTAGGAAGTCGAGGAAATGACTGAGTCAACACTCCTCGCTTGTGATCGTTCTTCTAATCTTTGCATTTTCAGATTTTGAAGTGCTGGTTCCTTAAGTCTTCTCGGTGTCACTGTACGCTGAGAAATCTTACAGCTCATAAAGGCAGTTTGAGTTCAGAAACACTTTCTAAGGCATGAGCTTTCTGACAGGTAAAGTTAAAAAACAAAATTAAAAAAATGTATATTACTCTCCTCCTCCCTGACCAGCACACTGCCCGGCAGAGGCCACTGAGCACAAGTCAACATACACACAGGAGCCCAATCGGCCCAGTTTTATTTTTCTATTAATACATTACTGCTCATTCATTTGCTTGTAATTCATCATCATGTGTTTAATTTTAAAATTAATTCCCCAGCTAATTTTAAGATTTATGCCTGACTCTTCGTTTCAAAAGCTGACTGTATTATGGAAAACACTCAAGTGAAAAATAATTAATTTGGTATTTTAAACTGTCTTCATATTGAGTTTTGATGGGTACATTAGCCCTGGGCCTAGAACATTCCCTTATAATGGAAGTGTGGTTCCAAGTTATCACTTGGCCTCAGATTCTTCTTTTTGGTTAGGAGACATCTTTCCTTTGTTCTGGGTACACAGTGAACCCCCATGTATAGCTTAAGCATATTCCTCATATGATACCTGGCCAGCCCCTCCAGTATATCTGCCCCCCAGGAGAAGGGAACGGGCCCTTCTCCTGCAGCATGAGAAAGGTGTATGAAGGCCATTGTCCTGGGTCAGGGATTGGGATGGTACTGGCCATGGGAGACCAGCACACAACATGGACACCAGTCTTGCTGTGTCTCCTTTCCTTTCTATGAGTAAAGCATTGTTTCAACCAGTGCCTTGTGTTTTGAGTCCTCCTTGGCAATTCCAAACCCGTAGATGACACAGTGGGCAAGGTCTGTGGGCTCCTATTTCTGCAGGTTGCAATTGTTGAGCCCTTTGGATTCGTTCTAGTAGTGAGAATCTTCACTTTGGATTGGTAGCTACATCTTGCTGCTCAAAAATATTTTAGCAAACAAACAAGTAGTCTTGAGTCTCCATTTAAATCCCTTGAAAGAAATCATGGAAAACCATAAGCAGGGTTAAAAAAACTTTTCCATAGTTAATATAAATATGTCAATTTGACTCTAGTATATTATCACTTAGTCTAAACGTTCTTTCAGTTGCTTGTTATATGGGTCTCCCTAATTCCGCCTCACCTCCCTTATAAGAACAACTTAACTTTGTATAATTCATGATTTGACATAACTTGGTTTAATATGATACTCTGTCATTTTCATCCCATTGGCTGAGAGACCAAGTATAATATTTTTTAAACTCTCCAGGTGATCGTTAATTTTATGTGTCAACTTGACTAGGCCACAGGGTGCCCAGATATTTGGTTAAACATTATTCTAGGTGTGTCTATGATGGTGTTTCTGGATAACATTAACATTAAAATCAATAGACTGAGTAAAATAAATTTCCCTCCTCAGTGTGGGTGGGCTTCATCCAATTTGTTGAATGCCTGCTTAGAACAAAAGGTGGGGTGAGGAAAAATTTTCTCTTTCTGTCTGACTGGTTTTTGGGCTGGTACATGGGTCTTCTCCTACACTGGGACCGAAACATACACCATCAGCTCTCCTCGTTCTCAGGTGGTTGGACTCAGACTGGAACGACCCCACCAGCAACCCCACCAGGTTGCAGATGGCAGACTGCAGAGTATCTCAGCTTCCACAACCACATGAGCCAATTCCTTAAAATAAATCTCTCTCTCTCAATGATTTTTTGTTTTTTCTGGAGAACACTGACTAATAGATTATAGTTAACACATCTGAGAAATACTAATCATAACAGTATCTATCACTGGGTTGTTGAAATTAAGTAAGAAGATAAACCAAAAGGGCTTACCTGTGTTATCAATGCTCAATACACACTCAATTTTATTATTCAATAACTCTAGAAATTTATCTGAAAACCCTCATGCAAATTCAAATTGTTTAGAGTATTTATGTCATCAATCAATTTCAGTCCTCCTTTCGGGATGTTGGGTCCCAAAATGTCCTGATAACTCTCTCAAGTTATCAGTTCGCAGGTGCTCTAAGGAAATCACAGCCCAATGACATCACTGAATGAGGTTGGGATATATTTCTTTCCTGTATCTAACGTGATTCATTGTTTACTTTGAGAATCACACGGAGGGCTCAGTGAGGAGAACAGGTCAAAAGGGAGTTTTCTGAGAGCTCACCTCTTAGTGTCCCCTTGAGGGTCCTGGTAAGGGTTCAGGCTGTGGCATTCTGAGCTTTATACCAAAACATCCCAACACGCACCTGGCACCTAAATAATGTTGATACTCACCATGTTGAGTCTTTGCCAGGAGGAGGGCAAGAGGAGAAGGGGTTATACCAGGAATGAGAGAACAGACGGCATTTTCTTTTACCTGCACGCAGGGAAGCACAAAGCCAGCAGATTTCATGAAGCAAAGGGAAATATGAGTTCTAACAATACTTAATGTAAGTTTTTCCAGTTGACATCTTTTTAAATATACTTTTAAAATATTTTTCAAGAAAACCTCCAGATAGGTCATTCAACTTTTTTTTCTGGTTCATATATATTTCCTTTACAATTTGAAAAGAGGCGTTTATTCTTTCTTTTTTATGCCACCATAAATATGTAAATCGTTTACTTGTCTTCTACCTGCCTCTCCTCACCCCCTTCCGCTAGGAGCCACACGGCTGTTTATCAACCCAGTTGGCCTCGCAGGCTGATTATAAGAAGGGGACTTAGTCAACTTTTCTAAGGCCTTTTGGGTATTTGAAGATCAGAAAGCTCACATATAAAGTGAGAGAACCATTTCTTTGATGCCTTTGCAGGTCGTTCTACATGATCACCACTATGTTTGAACAATGAAAATGGGAGAAGGAAAGAAAAATAATGTGTCCTTTTTACTGTGGAAATGTTTCAAAAGCCTTTAGGCATACGTTTGAAAAAAACAAAAATTGTACATAGCATCAATATATAGATTATAATGTTACCCAAACAATGAGTGACCAAGTGAACACATCCGAAGTTCCATGACTATTCAACACAAAGCAAGACTTTTTTCAGTTTAAAAGAACCAAAATTCAGACTAACAAGGTATCTTGTATTTAATAAGTGCTCAATGGAAATTTGGGGATTAATTGGATACTGTTTTAAGTCATTTAAATAACCAAGTATCGGCAACCAAAGAAGCAATATAATCCATCTGGCCAAAAAATATGATTTCATTATTATGGCTAAAACTTAAACCATTTAATTCCATGAGATGCTGAATTTATGAAGAGGTACGGATTACATAAGGGCAGAATATATTTTCCTGTGTTTTATTTCCATTTTACCTTTGCTTCATCATTAAATATTTTGATAAACATAAGTGGTTAAACTTAATTTCAGAAACAACTAAGAGACCAAATCTTATTAAATATTAATGTACCCTACCAATATTTTAAAATTATGAATAAATGCAGGTTTTATTTTTCCCTCCTAAACACACAATTGGATAAAAAGCAAAAATTTAACTCAACTGGGATTTAGAGGCTCTGCAGCTTTCAATAAACAAACGGATCTTCTTTTTTCTTTCAGAATATTACGGAGCTGTAAACGTTTTGGTTATATGAATTGTTTTTGTACAGTTTGAGTCAAAGTTGTAAGTGTGCCCATCACCCAGATAGTGTGCATTGTACCTGTTAGGTGTGAATTTACCCGTTCCCTCTGCCCCCCTCCCATGTGCTTGATTTCCGTTGAGTTTTACTTTTAACCAAATGCATTAGTTGCTTTTTAAACCACATACAATGAATATATCTAAATAATTTTAAGAATATAGGAAACAGGAGTGATTTATCTAAAAATGATTAGAAAGAAATGAGACTGATTTTTCTTTTGTGTTCAGTAAAGTTACTCTGAAAGTAGTTAAGAAAAAGATTTTTTAAAATATCCTTAGCATCCAGTTCATCAGATACATGTGTATCAGGGTTCCGTTTTCAACCTCCAGCCAAAAATTGCCCCAGAGTCCTTGGAAATTAACTTAAACTCTCTAAGTTCCAGTTTCCTCATCTATAAAATAAGGGTAATAATAGACTCTCTACCCCGTAGTTTGTGAATATTTAAAGAGACAATAGATATGGAAAGTTTGGCACAGTGTCTGACGGATTGTAAATATGTGGTACCTTCTAGTTGTTATCATTGTTAATGTCATTATCATTAATCTCTCCCAAAATTTACCAGACTTGTTAAAAAGTTAATATTTTTACTTGATAGCAAGCAACTTCTGATCTTACTTTTCAATCATATCATGGTAATTTATGATGGTAAAAATCATAAATTTGGACAGTCTATTTGAACAGTCATCAAGCACTCTTGAGTGCCACTGGTATATGCAGACAAAAGTATTTTGAAAAGAGACAATAGATCTGTAACATGGGGAAGACACATGATGAGATGTGTTATTAATAATAATTTTATATCAAATTGGGAACAGTTGTTACATTGAATACATTCATAGTGATGAGTTAGTATAGCGTATGCAGGCACTGCAAGTAGTTTTGTGTTCAGCATCTTGGATTTTTTTTTTCTGTTTATGAAGAAGGAAAGACGAAAAGAATAAATGGTACAATTGACTTGTTACTGATGTCCACATGTTAAGCACTCAGGAACAGCCTGCAAGAGGCCTTTGAATCCCTCCTCAGATGTGCTGGTTTAGAAATCCTTAGGGATTAGCTGCTCATTGCCAACTAAGCCTGGGAAATGTCTTGAGGGTTACATTTGGTACCAGTTCTTGTTAATAGATGTTAAAATTACTTCTCTAGAAAATTAGATAAAAATCCTGAGCAAACCAAAATCCAATTTTAAGAACAGCTTTCAAGTTTGAGAGATTTTCTATCCGTTTCATGAAAGCACAAGAAGCAAGAAACCTTAATTGCAAAGTGCATTTAAATATAAAGACTCCATGGAGCATTCAATACTTCCTTATGTGAATTTTCAGTAGGAAAAAAAAAAAAACAGGTCTTTCATGAAAAACAATCTCAAACTACTCCCTTCCACTCAGAATTCATAATTATGCTTAATCTGCTGCTCCTCTTGGCTCGCTTACAGGTCCTGTTGGCAGGTAGTGAATACAAAATCATTTTAAATGGGGGTCCCCTGGGAATGAAGCAAAAGTTTGAGCATTTGCTGTTTCACAATGGAGTAAGGCCAGCTGTCGGGAGCCCTGGGCTTCGGGGTCACCGCTCCCCAGAAGCAGCCCTGTGCATCCACGGCTGCAGGTGGGCAACCTGGGAAGGAAGAAGCAGGGGCCAGTCAAAGTGTGGCCCCGGTGAGAGAGTGGGAAACTGAGAGCTCCAAAGCCACACAGCTCGTCAGCAACAAAACCAGACAGGAAAGCCCTGGTGAGACAGGGCGATGCCCAGCATGGGCTGCGCTCTCTGTCTGCTTTCCTTTGGCAGAGGGCTGCCCTAGGGCAAGTGCTAATGAGAGTGAGATGCTGGGGTCCATCAAAGGGCCCATTCAGCACTGCCCTGTCTCCACCAACCACTCAGGAGCTGCCAGACAGGCTTAAGTTACTATCTTCTCCACATTCCTAAAGGTATGGTTACTTACAGACCCACCGGCAGCCTGGGAGTAAAGGAAAAAGCATTTCTCATTGTGTGTGTGTGTGTGTGTGTGTGTGTGTGTGTGTGTGTGTGTGTGTGTTAGATACTGAAATTTTATTGTGTAGATTTGAAGGGAAAGTAATACTACCAATTCTGAAGAAAGCTCTTTGTTTTTATCACAATCGTTCACTCGTTCATTCATTCTTTCATTCACTCATTTATTTAAACAGACTTTCTTGAGTTTTGGGGGTAATTAAATTATAAATCACCTATGTCTTTTTTTAAAAAAATAAAGTTGTAAGCAAAGAGAAATTTCCTTCACGGTTTAAAAAGACATTCATTTTCAAGCTGTCGGCATTTTGCGGAAGCATTCCTTATTTTTTCTTTGTTTTGGAAAAAAAAATCAAACAAAATAAACAAAATCTTATTTTTCACTTCTGATTTCTGTACTCCCTTAATCCTATATATAACACACATATGTGTATGTATGTGTATATGTGTGTATGTGTGTATGTGTATATGCATGTATATATACACACATTTATTCATCGACAAAGTTATTTATTAAACACCTACTATGTACTACACTTTGGACTAAATGCTATATACAGAAAGAGGAGTTGGACACAGTCCAGACTTCCTAAAACTCTCCTTGAACATGGGAACATGTACATGTCAACAAGTACTGGAAACTTTAAAGGCCCCAAGAGTAGTGGGTATCAATGACTACAATAGGCACCCCCAAAATGACCTTTTATACCAGGAAGGAGTCTTAGATAGAAAAAGACCCAAGCCTAACTTGGGTCCCACTGTTACACTTTAATTTCAATCAATAAAAATGTGATTTCTGAATTTCTCTCTGGCATCTCTATTTTATTTCGGAAGGGCCCTACACTAAAGTCATAGCAGGGAGGAAGACTCACAGAGTATTTAAGGGGCAATGAATACACATCAAGTAAGGGCTGTGGAACTCTGTACTGTTCGGATGGAGAGGCCAGAGAGCGTGAATTCCAATAGGTGTAATTTATACATGGAAAACCTGAGGCCCTCACAGTGAGAAGAAAGGATCATTTGCTTGAGATTAGAATTTCTAGGATCGTTTGCTTGTGTCCTTAGGCACCTTCAGATTCTGTAGAGACCCATGTAGTTCAATATTCAATTAAAAAGCAAAGAAGAAAACCCCAGATCATGAGAACTTGTTTTAAATCATCCCTGGGAAACCAAGCAGGACACAGAGCACAATTAAATGTTTTTTCATTACAGAGAACATTTATTAAATATTTTTAGGACCTAAGACTTTTGTAATAAGAGTTGATCAGAGGATGTACAATACACACACACACACACACACACATTTCTCAACCAATACTAACGGCAGTTAAATCTACTATCGTACCATCTCCAGTGCTGGTTGTTTAGCTGATAGCTGTGTCTCTGTAGCCCTGGAAGTTTGTTTATTCCTTTATTCAACAAACATTTACTGGACATCTCTTTTGTGCCAAGTACTGTGCCTGCAGCCCTCAAGGAGTTTGCAGTTAAATAAGAGAGCAAAAAATTATCTGTGTTAGACAAACTGTAATATGGAATAATAAAAATAACAATACAAATATAAATAATGCCTAGCAATTTTACTTATAATGGGGAAACCATTGTATAAAGTAAGAATCTAAGAGTCTGCTCTGATATAAATAAATCAATAAAGAAAAGGAAAAGTCACAGATAAGGAGTGACTAGCCTTGGACGAGAGGAAGAAAGAGGTAGCAGACAAGTACTTACTGACCTAGCAGCTAGGGCAGGAGAACTTGGTAAATTGGGCCCAGCTGGATTCGTATGATTCTACATTTGTTTAGGACCAGTTTAGAGAGTACAAGATGATCTTCATTTGCTTCATTCTTTTGCTCCAACTTTTTCAGTGATTCCACTTCAACAAGGTTTGAATCGAGTTCTTTTAATGTAGGGTCTTGGAAACTGTTATAGCTTGGTTTGTTTGACCCCTCCAAATCTCATGTTGAATTTGACCCCTGATGTTTGAGGTGGGGTTTAATTGGAAGTATTTGGGTCCTGGGTGTGGGTCCCTCATGAATAGATTGATGCCCTTACTCTCTTAGTTCCTGTGAGAGCTGGCTGTTAAGAAGAGCCTGGAGCCTCCCTAATTTCTCTTGCTCCCTTTCTCGCCTCGTGGCCTCTGCACATGCCAGCTTTCATTTGCCTTCTGCCGTGAGTGGGAGCAGCTTGTGCTCTTGCCAGAAGCAGATACTAGTGCCATGTTTCTTGTACAGCTTGCCAGAATCATGACCCAAATAAACCTCTTTCTTTATAAATTGCCCAGCCTCAGGTACAAATACACTAAGACAGAAAGCAAGGAAATTTTGAGTAGACTCCAAACACGGTGGCCAGGCTTTATACAGGTTTCTAAAAGACCTGAATTAGAAGTAGAGGTGCTATCATCTAATCACTGATATGGCTGCACTAGGAAATGCTAACCTCTCCATTCCATGATCTATTAGTGAAAAGGACTCAGGCTGCATTGTGCTTTTTCTTTCCTGAACTGTATTCTCTTTGAGGCTCACAGTTATTCTTAGCAGACTAAGACTAATCTCTCTCATTAATGCTGCTAGAAGACTGCTGCCTGTAGCAACCCCTCGACATTTCCTCCATATTTCCTAAACACAACTTCTGCAGTCTGAGATGGTCTTTATTACCTTCCACCTCCCTCCAATGCTGCCATGACCTCCTGATGATCTTTCTCTGTGTCCCCCACATCACTGCACTCTAACCTTGCTGAATCACAAACACTTCCCCCTCGATGGTCAGTAGAACAACAGCTCATCTATAATCTGTTGCTCTTTGCTTTGAGTCCACTGAAGAATCGGTGCTGAGATGCTTTCCTCTCAACTGCTAGAGGGACTACCCATCCTGAGATCCAGGACTGGACCTCTCTTTGTCTCTCCTTTGTAATACTATCTTTTTCTTTTGCCTGCCTGTCTCTTACCTTTTGGTCTTCTGAGAGGATACTTTTTTCCACCAGTCCAGGTGGAACTCAAAGCTTCTGTAACAATGACTGAAATGTATATGATATTATATATACACAAAATCATTTGCTCCTAACGATACTGCTGCAAACCTCTTGGTCCCTCTGACCTCATCTAACATCATTCTCTCTCCGGAATCACATTCACTAGAGCCACACTGGCTTTCTTGCTGATCCTTAAACTTGGCCAGACATCCCTGCATTTGGCACAAGGATTGTGCTCTTCCCTCCCCCAACCCCTGCTCTCTGCGTAGCGGCCTACTTCTTGCCATTAGAAGCTTAGCTGAGTAAATCTAAAAGACGCTCTCCCTGCAGGGCTGGGTCAGGAAATGTAAAAGAGGAGCCTGGAAAACCTTGCGGTGCCAGAAAGTAAGAAAGTGCTCAATCAATAATAGGAACATGTCCAAAGGACACAGGAGCCATCACGAAGGAGCTCCCACTAGCCAAATCTGTGACATTCAGATCATCAAAATAAATAATAATAGCAAACAATTACAAGCCACTGAATTAAATAAAAATTCAAGAGTTCATGATAATAAATCCATAATGAAAAAGGGAAAGCCAACTCTTAAATGTAGAAGGAATGATGAGATAAAAATTAACATTTGGAAACTACCATACTAATAATTGATTCAGGCAAGGATCATATGAACAATGATTGTAGAACTGGTGGGTGAAAGTTCGAGAAGTAACAGGATATTTACAAAGCATCTCCCTACAAGATACTGACTAATTACAAAGGAAAAAATAGTAATTTTACAGCAGAGAAAAATGGCAGACACAACCTTAACCAAGTGATCAAAATTAACATCATTATTAATGGAACAAATAGATATCATGTGCCTCCTGACAGGATGCCCAAAATTGCTTCCATGGTGTTCCTGCCGAAAGGGCAGCATCTCAGTGTACGCATGAGAAAACAAAGACATTCCTTAAAAGGACTGGCTTGCACTCTTCAAAAATATTATGGTCATGAAACACAGAAAAGACAAGGAACTCTTCTGAATTAAAGGAGATTGAAGAGACATGACACATCTTCCAGGATTTTCTTTTGCTGAAAAGGCATTATTTGGAAAAGTAGTCAAAGTCGAATAAGGTCTGTAGATTAGGTAACAGTGTTGCATCAGTGCTCATATACCGATTTTGATAATTGCGGTGTTGCTTGTGAGAGATATCCTTTCTTCCAGAAAAATGCAAATTTAAGTATTTAGAGGAAGAGAGACATCATGTTTACTCTAAAATGGTTTAGGAAAAAGAAAATGAGCATATGTATGTTTGTATTGGGGGAACGGGAGAGAGAGACAGAGACAGAGAGAGGGAGAAAGCAAAGGTGGCAAAATTTCACACTGGGAAGTCTGGGTGAGTAGTTCTAGTCTAGAAACTTTTCTGTTAAGCCTGAAAAGTTATGGTAATTAAAAGTTAAGAGAAAAAGAAGAAATGAAGGGTTTCTCCCCAGCCACTCAGTCACTTTCTGTATTCTCCTGTTTCAGTTCTATGCATTCCACTTGCCACTACTTGATATGATTCCTGGCTTTCCTATGATTAGTTTATTGGTGTATTTCTTACATTCCTCACTAGAATGTAAGCTCTCTGAGGAGAAGAGGCTTATATGTCTTACCTTTGATGTAAATTATAACTAAAACATTCTGTTTCTGACCCAAGGTTTCCTTCATTTAGCATTGCCATCCAGAGCTAAGCCAACCAGATGTCTTAGATGGAAGAATTCGAGGTCCTTCTAAATGGATTCTCTACTTGCCTTTTTACTCTGGTGTAAATTTACTTACCAAATAGCAGCAATAGTCATCACTTAGAAATGTAAATCAGATTCTTTTTGGTAAAAATCCAATGGCTTCTTTTCAAACTTAGAATAAAATTCAAAATCTTTGCAATGGCCTCTGAGGCCCCTGGCCACCTCTCAGATTTTCTTTGCTTTTCCTTCCCTTTCTCTGGATCAGCATCACTTATTTTGCTATTTCCTTTGCCTCAAATTCTTTTTTCCCTACAAACTCCCCTATCCACTCAGGTCCCTGATGAAATATCCCCTCCAACATCCTCCCTGATCTATTTAAGTAGCCTTACCCTCCCTACAGAACTAGTTCTTGTCCCTTAATCTGAATCCATTGAGAATAAATTGTCTCTTTACCTACAAATACTTTCTCCCTCATTATTACCTGAAATATTATTTAGTATGTATTTATATGTCTGTTTGTCTCCCCTACAAGAAAGTAAGTGTGGTCAGGGTGGAGATTTTGTTGAAATGTTGAGTACTTTATCCCCAGCCTAGACACATAGTAGGTGATCAATTAATTTGTATTAAATGAATCAACATTTAATGTTTACTATAGATGGTAACCGTAATAATAGAATGCTTATAATTGAACATATAATGCCTGCTTTAGTAAAGTAATATTTGTATTTTGAAGGTATGACTCAGACTTATTGATTAATGGGTTATAAATTTATTAATGGTAATCACAACTGTTCTATGAGACCTGTCCCAGTCCTGTAATCACAGGGTCATATAGTTCTCCCAAGTAGGTTGTCAGACTTTGAAAGGCCTATCAATAGCCCATGTCTACAGCTTGTTTGGTTAGAACCTCTACCCAGGACCATTCAACCTGACGTCAGGCCAAGAACTGGCCACTTGTGGCCTCCAGAATTCCATGGTTTCCACTATTCCCCCAACATCTCTCAGAATGTTCTTGGCATTCTGTGAGAGGTTTATTATTTTGCCTACATAATTTGTGGCTGGCAGGAATAGTTCCTGTGGAAAGCATCACAGTAATATAACTTCCCTCGAAAACAACAGATTATTTTCTCTATGACCTTTCTCAATTCCTCTTTCAGAAACGTTTCCCACATTGGTGGGAGTAGAACAAAACATCTGTGCTTAATATTCAGAGTCATGGCTTGTATTCACACTGCTGCAACCCTGGTAGGGGGCAAAATATAAACCAGTAGCACCTGAAATCCCTTAACTCCTTCCTGCCCTATTACTTCATTTTATGTGCAAATATGTATCAAGGGCTTACACCCTGGTTCTGCTAATGACCAGGCAAATATGCAATTACCTAAGAAGTCAGGACGGCATAGTGGAAAGAGGAGAATTTTAGAGTCATGCAGATTTGATTCCTAACCCCAGTTTTAATACTGTGTCTGACTAACACGTGACCTTGGATAAGTGACTTAATCTCAGTGGCCTTTCGATTTTTCAGAGGCTTTAACTTCAGCCTCAGAAGGATTTGGGGAAGATTATAAGAAGAAACAGATTGTGTGCCACCCAGCATGGAGTCTGACACTTAGTCAATGCCCGTTGATTAAAACATGCCCATTGCATTAGCCTGGCACATAGAAGGAACTCAGTAAATGTTTGCAGAACGAATGGGCAAATGAACGCCTGCAAAATGTGAGCTTCATGTGCCTTCCCCTTGCCACCAGTTCCAGACTCATTCCATCCCCAACATTTTCCCAAAAATAGTAGTAATAATGTGGGCTAAAATTTATCAGTGTGAATTATTCAAAGTTATATCACATCTACTTACATTCATTGCCAGAAAGATTTTTATCAAATAAGTACGGAATTTTTCACAGAAATAAAACAAACAAAAAATAAAAAGAAAGCAATACAACATTTTTTCTATTAGCAAGTGCCTCACGTCAGTTGGAAAAACAAATGTTCTAACAGGTGACTCTTCCAGGAAGGGTGCGGGGGACGGAGAACTTATGCACAATTAAATTAAAATGAGATTATCAATTAACACAATGACTGCCTCGAGAGTTATATTTAACTCACTCTAGTTTTGACCCCAGGGCCACATGAAGCATATATAAAATTTTGTTGATGTTTTTGTTGTTACAATTAATTTTTATAATTTAATTCTAAAATGTTGATTAAATGAATAGAAGTCAGTAAGTTTCATTTTTTCTATTTATATTTACCTTTAAATTACACTTGAAGTTTTTATTCTATTTTTGTAATAAAACACTGTGACCCTCAAGCAAAAGTTTCTGTTTTTTTTATGTGTCAGTCAATGTGTTAATATTAATACATAAATCTGGGACCATCCATCACAATCAACTATTTTACTCTGAGTTGTTTGATAATTTGTGTAAACTGAACTGATACGACAGGTCATTATACCAACTAACTGGGGTGATTATTTTTCCCCATGCCATTGTTTATGGCAGAGGCTTTTGGATATTCCTCAAGATCTACACTGTCTTCTTTATCCAAGGTACACCACTAGACTACATTTCCCAGTCTTCATTGACTTAGGTATTGCTAGAGACTAAACTCCAGCCAGTGGAAATTGAGCAGAAACGAAGTGTATCACTTTCAGGTATGGTCCATTGCAACTTCCCACTAACCCTGTCCATGTTTATCTCCTTCTGGCTGAAAGAATGGAGACAACCTCAGGGTAGTGTTAGAAGCTACATGTTGAAGAAGGCTGCATGTCTCTAAACCTGAGTCTCTGGATGACTTCATGGAGGTCAAGAATAGTTCTCACCAACGCATTTATCTGCCTTGTTAGGTGGGCAAGAAATAACTTCTATTGTTTATCACTTGCATTGAGTCACAATACTGTGGGGGTCAGTTTGTTATGGAAATTACTCTACCCTATTAATGCACTGCAAAGAAGCAATCTTTCTTCATCAACCATCCCTTACAGAAACAAAAAAATTGTAGAATTAACAAATGTCGAAAGGGATACTCAGTATGCACGTAATTCTTAAATCATCTTTGTCTTAGAATTCCTTGTCATTATAACATTTTCAGTCCAAATATCGGAATTTTCCATCAGCATTTGTTTTCTCATATGTCACGGTGTCTCAGCATATCTTGCACTGATCATTACTTTAGCTAAAACTGAGATAGATATTTACGTTCATTTTCACATTTTTATTATCACTGCTAAAAGAGTTACTACTTTAAAAATTTTGCATCAATCCACATTTTGAGAATCTTCATAGTCTTCCTTCACTTTATATGAGAATTACATAAGGGCAGGGCCAAAGTCTCTTATCGATGAGCTTCCAGTGCATAGTAGAATGCTTGGCATATGGGGCCACTCAGTACACATCAAGTTCCTTGCAGTTAGAGAACCGTGGTCATGGGAAATACATTTTAGTGTTAACTCAAAGTTTCTATGCTTTTAGTCAATCAATGCCATATATTGTGTATAAAATGTTTACAGAGTAATCATGTGGATTGTTTAAAGAATAAATGGGATAAAAGGAAAAGAAACAAAAGAAATGTCCTCTGCCCATAATAAAAAACAGTACAACACAAAATTGGTACTGATTTGGAGGTTGTAACCCAAGCAAAGGGCACGTGACAAGCTGGGGAAGTCTCTAGATTCCTCTGGTCTGGGGCCCAGTGCATTTGAACACGTTGCTAGTTCTGCTGCTGTTCTTAAAGGCTATTTTAAGACTCAGCAGCTTATAAGTCCTTTTTTTTTTTAAGAAGCTTTCCTAAGCCTTTTTGTTACACAAAGAAAAAGCTGTTTCTTCAAAAATAAAGAGTTGCTGAAAGCCAGAAGCTTTTGATTTAACAGAAAACTCGAAACTCATCGATTTTAATCAACGCTAAATTGGGAGATTTCAGGATCTTAGGTTTTGTACATTTTTTAACATCTAGTGTTTTAGGGAATATTTAATTAAATTAGCTAACCTGAAAAAAAAAATAATGAAAAGTCAAGGATAAAATACAGAGAAATGTCGCAAAGCTTACATAGAGGATTCTTTTATTCATTGCAAAAGCTGCAGGTTCACAGGGCTATAATCCAAGAAAAATTAGTTCATTCATCTTTAACCGTATGCATAGATGTGCCTCTCATATTTTTTCCCTGGTCCACACTAATTCATAACTGTCAATCAACTCTTAAAACCTTGATTATGTCTGGTGGTCTTGGTGAGGTTAGCTGGCCACATTATAAAATCCTCCTAAAAATCATTACATTTCCTTTAATGTCAATGTGCACCACCTAAATGGAATCTTCATTCCGAATTCATACTCCCTGACTCACTATAAGCCAAAGTGAGGGGTTTTGTAATTATTATGAAAGTAATATACGTTTATAATACGTGAAAGATTTAGAAAAAAGAATGAACCAATTTTAGTTAGTAAAAGAATTTAAATTTGTTTTTAAGTTTTCTTAATCTTCTTGGAAATTGTAACAATCTGTGTTTTTTTATCTAGCATAACAGAAAAATTATTTGCTAACTTTTAAAACTTCTGAAATATTCTAAATTTTGTACAGGAGCTCAACCTTGACTAAAAATAACCTACAAATCTGCTCCAACTGTTCAACTTAGTGACCACATGTGGGTATCACCACATCCCCAGTCTGCTTTTGAAAGCCAAAAATGATCATGCATGATCTTTTATATGTAAATATATTGTTTTTATTTTCGTTTGATGAGTTGTTAATACTATTTATCAAATAATGAATATATTGCACAATTTAAAAATTTGAAATGTGTTTTAAAAGTCATAAAATAAAACATTTCCTTCTTACCCTTTTTTTGTACCTTTCTACTTTGCTACATATCTCAGCAAAGAAAGAACTTCCATGATATAAAGTGCAGGTGTTTAAAATGTTTTATTGCTAGGGAAGGATGATTTTCAGATTGCTGATAAGATATACATTACTAAAACATTCTTACTATGATAATAAAAATACGGCTTCATATGTCAGTCCAGAGCAAAAGGAACCAAAGGCATGAATACTCCACAAGAGAAAAAGAAAATTCAAACCATTTCCTAATAATAGCAGTGAGATTTTTCTCTGGCCACTGAGTATGATCTCAATGTAAGTGTCACTTTATCAAAACTTTGAAAGCAATCATTGAGTTATAACAGTGGTCCAAGTTTACCACTGCCTACAAATTCAACATCATTTGCACCTGAACCACAATCCCTATGAGAAATGCAGAGTCCATGAGTCAGGTTCCCAGTTCCTACGCTATTTGATGTCATATTGACGATATGTAAAATTATAGGTGCAAAAGCAGGCTTACTTTTCTTCAGAACAGTTGGAATAGCTAAATACATGACACAAACTAGTGTCATGGTACCATAATAGTAACATGACTGGAGGCTTCTCTTACACTAAAACCAGAAGAGGAATGTTTAATCAGAGGTGTATCTTAATGTGAGGACTTTTTCAGATGACCTCCAAATGGGCTGTGAATTATTAAAGAGTAAACCTTCACCGGTTTCCTAATAAGCCAGGGTCAGGTATCAACAAGATTAAGGGTATAAGGGCATAGAACATTAGAAGCTACAGCAGCAATACACTATCAGCAATACACTTAGAAAAGAAATGGCTATGTTGCAAAAAAAATTATGATGGAAACTCAACAGCAAGAGATGGTAAGTGTTCGAAAGTCTCTTCAATCCATGTTATTCTGATGATTCTTTGAAGAAAGAACTTGAACCTAAGTAATAGGATACGATTATAACATTAGCTAAGAGGCAAGTAAGTCTTTAGAGTGGTTTAGAAATTCCAGTTTAAATTATAGCATCTTTAATCATTAGCTTATTTCATTGCAGGACTTTTCTTTCTGTTAATTCCCAAATAAAATCTAAACAGTTATGTGAGTAGCAGCTATTCCTAAATGATATGTATCAAGTTTTCAGCTCTTCAGTGGTTATAGTGAATTTTTCTCTTTAACATTGTCAATTAACTCTTAGCAATAAAGATGATTTAATTTAAAAAAAAAAACACAACAGATTCCTTGAGTAAAACAATGAGGATGCAGGTGTAGGTCACTACTAACTATTCACATATAACGATTTTTTTCTCTCTTCCTACATCCATTCTAGAAAAACATTTCCCCCTCATAGGAATAGATCTCTTAATCCATGAATATGCGTGAGATTTTGCTCTATAACTTGGAAACGAGAGGGAAGGATATGGTGATTGGGGCATTAGGAGAGGGGTGAAGAGATTCAGACACCATCTCTCTTGTGTCTGGATGAACCATTCTGACCAGCTATGCAAGAAAATAGTAGAGGCCAATGTCGACAGCATTATTCAGAGAGATTTTATGTGGAGCTGAGCATAAGGTGAGCTTCTGCAGGGGCCTTTCACCAGAGTGTTGAAGAGCAAAAACTCTGTCACTCCTACACTCTTTCTGTGATATCTGAGTATCTAGAGTTTGGGAAAGTTTGGGGAAATCCAGGAACATTGGAATTCCCAGGACCCTGGCAGCGGAGAGAGTTTCCTAAGGAGTGTGGGTTGGGGATGAACACATGGGAGGCTAAGCTAGAGAAAGCACTCAAGGCTAGGTCTGTAACTCTTTGGGATTCATGTGAAGCTCTCATTTAAGGGAAGATAAAAATAGCAGGGGAGCCTTTGCATTTGGGGTGGACCTGAAGTACCACTATTAGGAAGACCAACCTATCAAGCTAGTAGGTGTTTGCACTGAAAGGTGGCACATAATGACGACTGTGAACTTCCACTAAAGAATTTGAATTTAAAGAATATCGGATTATACTTAGCTGATTGTAAAACTCACCCAATTTGATCACAGAGATGAGAAAAATCACTAGAAATATATTAAATAATTCTTAGGCATGCAACCCTTGTTAATACTTCAATTATTGGTATTACCTTAGATATAGGTATCTATACATTCGTAAGTAGTAACAATATATAAACATTTACATAATATATAATACCTATATTTTGTTTACATATAAGTATCTTATTTAAATTTTGTTTATAACTTTATTATAGTTTTTAACATTAGATATAGGTATCTAATGAAAGAAAGTATAAGTGAGAGAGGACATGTTTAGTTAAAGGGTGTATTAGTTTCCTATTGTTGCTATAAAAATTACTGCACACAACAAAAATGTCTTGTCTTACAGTTCTGGAGGTCAGAAGTCTAAAATGAGTTGGTAGTGATATATTCCTTCTCAAGGCTCCAGTTGCCTTTCCCAGCTTCTAAAAGCTGCCCGTATTCCTTGGTTCATGGACCCCTTTTAGCCATAGGATCACCTCTGTTACTGTATTCACATCTCCTTCTCTTCCTTTGCCTCTGTGGTCACTCTGCCTTCTCTGCCAAGGACCTCCCTGCTTCCTGTTATAGGGACCCTTGTGAGTATATTTCACCCACCTGAATGATCCAATATAATCTCCCCATCTGAAAATCCTTTACTTAATCACATCTGTAAAGTTCATTTTGCCATGTCATATATGGTATTCACAGGTTCTGGCATTAGAACATGGACATCTGCAGGGGGCATTATTCAGCCACCTCCCCTCCCCAGAGAATCAAAGAAAAAGAAGAAGAAACACTAGTAGAGCTCAGAGAAATAGGATTGGGCTCAGATGCAGGTCCAATCAGTCCAACAGGCTTGATTTGACTCTGGGAACAAATATATCAAGCTGTTTTGGCCTTACACCATTAATTACCTCCTGCTCTGGCTGCCAATTTACCAAGCAACCTTCTGTGGACATGGCTACCCATGAGATTTTCCTACACATCTGGGACACACCTGACAGCTGCAGTTCTCACTGTGAATTACCTACCACTTTTGGCAACTGCTGTCCACCAGAGCTCTCATAGCTTGAGAATTATTGGTAAGAATAGCACCATTCATAGTCATGCACTAAACATACCTCCCTTAGCCAGGCTCTGTACTAAGCACTTATATATCTTTATTTATTGAATTTTCCCAATAACCTTAAAGATATTTTAATTTTACCAGAATTTTCTTTCAAAATTCAATTCAAATATGATCCGAACATTACCCCAGGTAATAGACATGAGTCTGCTTCAAGCCAGGTCACTTTGGTCCTCACGGAGATTTCTCCATCTGGTTACATCTGCTTGGTTCATAAAAGTAGAAGACTCATGTACCATTAAAGGTTGAAGGAAATGTCACTTTACTAATTAAGAAAGAAGAATTCCAGTGTGGGAAGTGACTTGGGCAGGCTAGTAATTCCAGGTAGTTTTAAAACTTAAGATCTCTATTCTTCTTCCTGGTTTTATCTTGTTGCTTTCTAATCTGATCTAAGTTCAGAGAGAGTCAGATATCTTCTTTTGTTAGCAACATCAAAATTTCTTCTGGCTTGAGCATCAACTTGCTTATTTGCCTGTTTATTAGATGGAAATTTTAGGATTTCATTTTCATACACTGGCTTGTACCATAGAATAAAGTCATGAAAGGCCAATACAAACTCTCAAAGTTGACATCGGAGAAAGCAGAAAGTGAGCAAGTTGAGAAAGAAAAAAAAATTGAGAAAGACATGACATGAAATTTACCTAACAAATAAGACTAAGTGAAGACATAATAATAATTAAAAAGCTTGATTACATTTAATTAAATCCCCCCCCCAGTTAATGTTCACAGTGATGCTACAAGAGAACTCTCAACAGAAAAGCTCCGAGCAAACTGGATTTACATTTTTCCTCAACCTTTTATATATTCTGGAAGAAAGGTGTACCAAAGTGTTTGTTTTATTTGTTCGATTTTGTTTAATATTGGCAAATATTATCTTGGAAGACAAAATTATATGAGGAAAGAGATACGGACTTTGGAGGAAAAGAGCACTTCACCTTGTCCTGCCTTTTAAGAACCATGCAGTTTAAGATAAACTATTCTATTCATAAAAAAGTGATAACACTTCCTGGGCCAACCCATTGCACAGTTCTGGGGAGGTTCCTTTGTATCAGCGTCAGAGACTTGGGCAGTGCACAGCCTGCGTCTGATTGGCAATTCTGGTACGCACACGCATAGCCTCTGGCACCAGGCAAGTGTTCAGCAAGTTTTAATTACCTTCTCCTCTTATGACTCATGAAGAAAAATAAGAAATGAAGGTTCCATGAGGGCAGGTAGATTTTTTGTTCACTCCATTACCTCTAGTGTCTAGATCAATATTTGTTATACAGAAGATCGGAACAGGAGATCCTGCCGTATTACTGTGTGCTAAATGAAGAAAAAGAAAAAGATGAGTTCTTGCAAGTGGCAGGAGGAAAACTGTATCTGTGCATAGTTGGCCAAATACATTCCATCCTACTCTATAATAATGAGCATGAAGGTATAGAGGAAAGAATCTATGAAACTTTTCTTGTGATGATTCTTGTCACAGAAATAGATCTATATTCACAGGCATAGTTCCTTGCGACTGGTTCTTTTTTCTGCATAGGGGTCAACAAACTATGTCCTGTGAGCCAAACCTGGCCCACTGCCCATTTCTGTTCATCCCATGAGATAATATTTTTTATATTTTTAAATGGTTGAGAACAAATTTTGAAAAAGATACAGTGTGCCATGTGAAAATTACATGAAATCAAAATATCAGTGTCCATAAATAAAGTTTTATTGGGAGACAGCCCCACCCATTTGTTTACGTACCGTCCACAGCTGCTTTTGTACTGTAACGACAGAGTTGAGTACTTGGGACAGAGACCGTTACCCCTGGAAAGTCTAAAATATTTACTATCTGTTCTTTTCCAGAACAAGTCTGCTGACCCCTCCCCTAGACAACATATTTGAAGTATTTGTGGTGGTCCAACAAAAGGGCAGTGATGCCTGTGTCATTGTCAGTGGAGAGCCTGTTGGAGAACTAGTATTGGTGAAAAAGAAGTCAGTGTTCCTTGTCTATACTAATTTAACTTCTCTAATAACTATATAACATTATATACCAATTATCTGTATTTATGCAGCAAAATACTAATTGATGCAAGCTTTTAAGAAATATGACACCAAAAGAAAAAAATAGATACTTGGACTCCAAAGCTGTGGTTCTTAATCTTTTTCTTGAACACTTATCTTTTTCAGATGAAAACTAAAACCTCTCCACTATGGGCTGAACTGTGGTGGCCTAAAATTCATATGTTGATATCCTAACCCTCAGTATCTGAGAATGTCACTGCATTTGAAGATAGGGCTTTTAATGTGATAATTAAGGTTAAATGATGTCATAGGGATAGGGCCTAATCCAACCTGGCTTATGTCTTTACAAGAAAAGGAAATTTGGACACACAAAGAGACTTTAGGGATGTGTGTGCTCAGAGAAAAGGCCATGTAAGGACACAGCGAGACAGCAAGCCAAGGAGAGAGGCCTCAGAGGAAACCAACCCTGCTGGCATCTTGATCTTGAACTTCCAGCCTACAGAATTATGAGACGATACATTTCTGTTGTATAAACCACACAGTCTGTGGTATTTTATTATGGCAGATCTAGCAGACTAATAGACCCTTCTGCTACACATAAACTTACACACATTATTTTTAGGGGGTTTGGGGTCTCCTGAAAATCACATTATTCTTGGGCCTCTAGATTAAGAACTCTTACTTGCATGATTATTTGTTATCATTATTTGATATTAACCTTATTTGACTTGAGGTTGTATGCAATTTCTTGAACAGTTCTTTGTAAATTCTAGCAAAGGAAGTGTGTGGTTTATAAAACCCTATTTGAAAAGCACATTTCTGTTGTTCTTTCTTTATACAGCCTTAGGAAGGTGGTTCCTGAAGCTGCCTAACCAGCCAGGTCAGACCAATCAACCAGGGAACCCGTGGGTGACTTACAGATGTCTCAGTCAAACCTCGCTAATGCATGCGGTTCTTTCTGGAATCATTGTCTTCTCAGCTTTTACTTTCAAAGGAGCTTGTACTTTCAAAGGATCTTGTCCTTTAGTTTGTTTGGCAAAACAAACTCTCCTTCCCGCATTCTGCCCACCCTGTAGGCTTTTTATTAATTCCTTATCCTTATCCTATAAAAAAGCTGGCAGTCTTTTAGGTCTGCCAACAGTCAACAATGAAATCTACCTGATTCTTCAGCTAGCTTTCCAGCATCCTGATTTTGCTTTCTCTTTAGCTAACTTTTTACATGTGTTTACTAGGGTTTTTGTTTGTTGGTTTGTTTAATAAGCTTCCTTGAAAAGAACGTGGTGCTCAAATACCTACTGTTACTCCAGGGGTTCTCCTTTGCCTGCGGTAATTTAAATTTATTTTATTTATGCTCAGTGGTTGCCACGCACATAGTACTTTTCTTTTTTCTTTGCTTCCCAGCTCTCCCTCTTCCTTTTTGATCAATGATATCCAGTGTTTCCTTTACTGTTCTCTATGCCTGAGTGTTACATCGTTAGATTTGATTGGAGCTCTTTTGATGTAGATTTTTATATTGTAATCTATCCTGGGTTTATTGTCTGTTCTCATCATAATCTGGGAAGAAGTCTCTCTGTGCAGTGCTTTACAGTAGCTGCCATTATTGCCAATTTTTAACTCACATATGAAGTGCTAGAGGAGACCTCTCTGTTCTGAAGAGCCTAATTTGAGAGGAGTTGGCAAATAATTTTACTATACAATATCTCAATTTAAGCATCTACAAACTTCCATCTCTCTCATACTTGGCTGAGGAGAACTCAGCCTCATTTCTATGCTCAGATACCCACGTTGACGAGGAATAAAGCTTGCTGATTGGAAATATGTATTCTGGAAGCAAACTGTGTGGCTCAAATCCTAGCTCCCTGGTGCTTACTAGCTATGTGATCTTGGATAAATTCCTTAGAAACTCTGTGCCTCACTTTCCTCATCTGTATAATTCAGGTAATATTTGTGTCTATATCAGAAAGTTATTATGAGAATTATTATTAATATAATATAAAAATCACTTATAGCTTGGCCAGCGATAAATGCTATGTAAGAATTTGCTATGACCAAATCTTATGTGTATATTTGCCTATACAGAAGGGCCTTTATAACATCTCTATAATTCAAAAATGGCATCCTTGCCATGCAATCCTTGTTATTGGGGAGATGGTATTAGCTAATGTTATTCAAATGGTTCTACGTATTCCTGTATCAAATGAGGTCCAAGATAAAACTATTTTATCCTAAACTATGCACTGTCATGAATTGCATAAAAACGTTTCAGTATATTTGAAGCAGACATTTAAATTACATTAAAGTTATACAAATCCAAGAAATTATTTTCATATTTAACAATTTTGCAAAGACTAATCTCAAGGCTTAGTTGTCTGTTGGTGTAAATCACTTTGGGCCTTCTTATATGTTTTTGTGCAATTTAAGATGTCTAATCAATAGGTTTATAGATCTCTGAGGGGAGATTATATTCACCAAGCAACATTTTGAAAAGGTGACAAGAAAGAGTAGTAAACTTAAAATAACATGGTTTCCAAGCTGCATTAATTAAGTGGCTGTGAGCAATACATTTCTCCTCTTGTCGATTTATTCCTCCGATAGTGGTAATTTTTGTTTTTTTGATAAAGTAACAAGACTGCTTTTTCAGTATTTACAAACATTTTCAAGATAAATCAAAGAAAAGAACTGAATTAGGCCTTCTTAAACAATGAAATGAATGCTTAAAATGAATGTGAGGATTTCTGAACTCAAAGTGAACTCATCATCTAACTATTTATAAGGATCTTTAAGACTAGGTCAAGTTTCACAATTGAAATATAAGCCCCAAATATTCCCACTAAATTATTAAACTTCTATATTTTTGATTCTTTAAACTGTATTCATGACCCCATTTTACAAGTGAAAAGAAAAATACGGTTTTAAGGGGACTTATGTATTTATTTATCTGTTATGTAACGTGAATACCCTGTGCGATGGTTTCAATGCGTCCCCCAGAGTTCATGTGTTGGAAATTTAATCCCCAAGGCAACTCTGTTGCGAGGCAGGACTTCTAAGAGGTGAGCAAGTCATGAGGGTGCTGCCCTCACTAATGGATTAATGTTGTCATTGTGGGTGGGGTTTGTTATAAAAGAGAATTTGGGCCCATTCTCTGCTTCTGGGCTCTCTTGCCCTTCTGTCTTCTGCTGTGGATAACAGCACAGAGGCCCTTGCGAGATGCCAGCCCCTTGATTTTGGGATTCCCAATCTTTAAAACTGTAAGGAAGAAATTATCCAGCCTCCTGTACTCTGTTGTAACAGCATAAGAGGGACTCAGATACCTTCTTTGAACAATTTTGTCATTGACAAGAGCAATTGTTTTGGCATTGTTGTGTAACCTTGTAAGGAAGGACGACATCAAATCATGGTCAAGTCTGGATGTATTTCATAGTGAGACAGATCGGGTCTGGATGCCACCCCTACCTTCTAATATATCCTTAGGCTAGTTATTCAACCTCTCTAAAATTCAGTTTCTTTATCCGTAAAATGGGAATTAAAAAATATCTCTCTCACTATATTATTATAATGATAGAATGTGTGATACAGAAAAACATCCATGTAGCACCAATGACATATGGCATGCACTTGGTAAAGAACAGTCTCCATTCAGACTGGGAGAGCCAATCAGCCTCCAGCCCTCTAGTATCTGATAAGTATATCTCCTCAAGAATCTATTCCAAAAGTTTGTATTCAGATTTTATTTTTGATTACAAGTTTACTCACTTGAGCAAAATATGAAGTTCTATGTAGAAGCAATGAAAGTTCATTTTATGAATTAGGTTGACATCTTGAATAAAGTATCAACTGAGAGCGTTGCCAGTTGGAGATGGTTGATATACTTTCTAAACTGATTTCAGGGCAATTTTGTATGTCGACTTGAGTTCTGGAGTTATGGAGATGTGGTCTAGCATTGAGTGAAGGCAAAGGACTATGAGAGCACTTCTGTATAAGTACCCTTGTTTCTCTAGCCACATGCTAGGTGCACTGAAAAATTCAAAAGAAGATGACTATCTTTATCTGAAAGCTTTGAATCAAGGCTGAAATAGAAACCTGAAATACAAGAAAGAATTGCAATGTGATATGAGTGTATATAATCATAAAAAGAATGTTCTATAAGAAAGATGGGGAATAAAAAACATACTAGGAGTTCCATTACTATAATAGAATTAAATCATTATGAACTACATTGTCTTAGAGGCTTGTGGGGAGAGGGCCTGTCACCGTGATTATTGGCCCTGAATGGAAACACTGGAAGCTAAAAAAGAAGACATGACTGTCATCAGAAAGGAACATGGAAGGAGGGCAGGTAACAAGGTAGACAGTTAGCCTGAAAAGACCAGAGGATTTGCTCGGAGGGAGGTTAGGCACAGACAAAATCTCAAACATCAAGGAAGCACGCAATAGAGATTTAAGGCAAAGCCTGTGGAAACACATTCCCCAGGTTCATTCAGCTACTGACCCTTCAGCTTATATCCATGTGACTAAAACCTCACCATGCCTCGGAGTTAGCATATAACATAGGGAGAGCTTGTTATGAGAATTAAATAAGATGACACAGATGAACTACTTAGCACAGAGCATGGTACGCAGCAACTGTGTTACTCAGCCAGGCTGATACAACAAAATGACATAGACTTATTGGTTCAAACAAAATAAATTTATTTCTTTCAGTTCTGGGGGCTGGGAGTGCATGATCAGGATGACAGCATGGATGGGTTCTTGATGGGGGCCCTCTTTCTGGCTTGCCGACTGCCACCTTTTCAAGGCATGCTCATACAGCAGAGAGAGAGAGAGATGTGAGCTCTTTTTGTTGTAAGGACAGGAATCCCATCATGGGTACTCCATCTCCATGACCTTATCTCAATCTAATTACCTGTCAGAGTCCCCACCTCCTAATACCATCACACTGGGGCTTAGAGCTTCAACATATGAATTTGGAACAAAGGCACACACATTCAGTCCATAATAGCACCCAATAGTATTGAATATTGCTATATATTGAGTAGCAATTGTAATACATTTTGAAGGTGAGGGAACTGAGGCTAAGGGAGGTACAGTAGTTGCCAAAATCACACAGCTGCTAAATATTGGATTTTGAATATGACCCAAGATCTGCCTAATTCTATAATCCATTTTTTTTCTCATTATGCTATCCTGCTTAAGTCCATCGGGTTAAGTAAACAGAAGCTGGTTTAGGGAGAATTTTGCAGCATCACCATGGTCCCAAGGTAGAGCAGTGGACTAGTGGCACCAGCATCACCTGGAAACCCATTAGAAATGCAAATTTTTGGCCACACCCCAGAGCTACTGAATCTGAAACTCTGGGTTAGAACCAGCAATCCAGCAATCTGTGATTTAACAAGCCTGTTAAGTTTGCAAACCACTGCTCTAAACTAAATCCTATGGTTTTGAAAAGATCAAGAAATTAATAGGACAGAGGATGTTTGTGATAAATTAAACAGAATAAGGTAGGTAAAAAAGAATTGTGCCAGTAACCATGAACTTTAGCCCATGGGGTTTCAAGTCCATACCACCAATCAACCAAACTGACGGACACAGCCACTAAACAAGCATACCACACTAGCTAGAACTTGTAGGGCAAAGATGCGGTACCACTGAGATCACCCAAGGAATACATTGAATAAAAGTGCACATGTACTCATCAAGGTAAAACGTTGAGAGCTTTGCACTGACTCTCATGCCTACTATTTGTACCCATCTACCATTCAGTCCCAGCTACTGCCATTCTTTGCTTCTGCTGCACACTTGGTAATATTTAACAGTATTTTGCACCAATGGCAATCTTCTTCCTCATTGCATGTGCCACTATCTTTCCCTCTGGAGTATCCTGACTTCTCTTCTTAACCTGGCTGACCGCTGCCTCTCTGCCAGCATTATCTAGAGACCAAAGAACATAACCCCAACATTCCAACTACTCTCCGGCTGGACACTCGTCTTCTCTGCTCCTGGAGAGCTGGTACAAATGGACGTGCCTGCGCTCTTGACCCTGAGCAACAGGCAAATCGAGGGGTTCAGCACTGGGACCCTGGAGTCCCGCCTCCTGGGAACAAATCCTAGTTCGACCAATTACTTGCTCAAACCATTTACTTAACTTATTTGAACATATTCTTCATCTATAACGAGAAGATAAAAATTATGATGCAAATAAAATGCTTAGCATAAATAGTTGACACATGGTCATTTTTGTTGGCAGGTAATTATCTGAGTGTGTGATAAGATTCTTCCACCAGGCTTCTTTTAAGCTAGTAATAATATTGCAATTTCTATTCATATCTCCAGTGCCTAGCACAGAGTCTAGCAAATAGCACATACACACGCGCGCGCACACACACACACACACACACACACACACACACACACACACCCTTGTCAAAACTAACCATTTATAAATGTTGATCTCAACAGTGGAATCCTTGGAGATATTAAACTTTTTGTTCTATACCATGGACCCCTTTGAAAGTCTAGTAAAGTCTATGAATTCCTTCTCACAATGGTGTTTTTAAGTATATAAAATGAAATGTGACTAGGGTTACAAAAAATTCAATTATTTTGAAATACAGTCATTAAAATTATGTAAAAATAACTTTGTGACATAGTAATATTTTGCTACTTATTAGATAACAAAACCTAGCAGCAGATCTAACTACTGTGATTTCAAGGAAGTGATAAATTTAAACAATACTGTGAGATATCTTCAGCAACTGAAATGTGATATGAAAATAGCTGTCATTGTTTCTGGTGCCAAAGTCAAAGGCTTTGGTATGGTGTTTTTCTTTCTTTCTTTTTTTTTTTTATTAATAATTGAAGGAAATGCTAAATTCCAGTTAGAGATTACTTAAAATGCAAATGTAATATTTTCCTATCTAAGTTCCCAGACCTCCTTGACCACAAGTTAAGGAACACAAGCTTAAAACTCGATTTATAAAAACCATGGAAGTCTACTAACAGAGACAACAATAGCAATTAGATAAAACTGTTGATTACTCTTGCTTAATCATGAGATTTACAGACAAAATCAGCTCCTACACCAGTGACAGACTATGACTGCCCAGTATGGTTGATTTTGTTGAACAGATTGTGATGTTTCAGAAACAAAATGGTCTCTCCTGGCCTTTCCTAATGCTTTCCTTCCAACACAGTTCAATTTAGAACCCTTCTACTTAATGGTTTAATTATTGCATTCAGACAAAGTAAATATGATACTTTGGCTTTAGGTAGAGAGGAAATATGTCCCATTTACAATGCTGGCACTGTGTCGAAGGGTGAGGCAATTTGCACTAGAGAAGGCTCTTTCTCCTCTGGGCTGCAGCCAGGAGTCTTGATAATGTTCCCTTTTATCTGAGTGAATCCTGGGCCATTGCCCTGCTAACATATTCAACCTTTTTAAATTCAAATTCTGCCTTTTAAATGAAATACCAAAAATCAAATAGGATTCCGCATTCCCAGTTCCTGTTTTTTAGATGTCATTAATCTGCAACACTTTTGTACGGGGAAAACATCCAGGGAAGGTGAGAGCGACAGTCAGTAATTACATCGAAGGTTTATCTCATGTGCCCATAAATACAACTTTGGTGGAGAACTTGAAATCATCTGGATAATTCCAAATTTAGACTTTTACTTAGACTGTTAAAATAACAATAGTGTGTTTATCTTAACTAAAATGGTAACGGGTATGAAAAAAGCAGAAGACTTGAGTAAGCCTCTTCCCAGCTGGGTACCGTGAACGAGTTCGTTACACTCATCTGTACAGAGGAGGACAGTAACATTACATGACACGCTGTTAGGAGGATTAAATTGGATAATTTGTATGAAAAACATTTTGTGTACTACAAAGCATCATGAAAAATAACATTTCTTATTATGAGAATACTCACATTATTTCTTCAGTTTCTCTTTGACAGAACAGAACTATTGTCGGTAACGGTAAAAATTATGTAACGATTGTAGGATAAAAAGGAATTCAGTTTAGTGGAAATGAAATAAGCACTTTTCTGAAAATCAATATCTATTTGATAGATGGGGAATAGTGACCAAAAATGAAAGTGCTTCATTTAAGGAATATTTGAACTGCTAAAATTTAAAGATAATTTTTAAATGCTAGTGTGGTTAACACTTACAAGTGGTGATGATCCAAGGGCTGCCTGACTCCGTGAAGACTGGCATAGATGCTCTCAACCATTTACTAAACCAGAACAGATTGTCAAGTGTAAAGTTTTACGAGACATATTTCTAGTTTGAGGATTGGGATCATATGTTTGGTGAAAGGAAGGAAAGCTACTTTAACTCAGTTGCTGATTTTTTTTTTTCCCGACGTCTGAAATACCAAACTGAACTGGCCATTGGTTTTAAGTATTCCTAAGGTCTGTTCTTTCAATACTGAAAGGCTATAAGATCCATGGAACAGTGCAAAGAAAAATGCTATCTATGAGGATTGTATATTTACAAAATATCCAGCCCATAAAATTCTGAAACGTCAACGTAAAAGAAATTCTAAGTCCCCAAAATGATGAAAGGTAGAAATTTATCCTTAATTATATAATAAATCATAGTAAAGATATCTCTACTTAAATGTCATCGTACTCTCTCTATTCTGTTCATTAACTTTTCATTCTGTGTAATGTTTTGGACTATTAATCCAGTCAATAAGAACAGTTCAATAATTAGTTTTGCAGGGTTATTCGTCTTGCATTCTTTTTTCTTTTCTTTATTCAAAAGAGGGGCATTTATGAATATGCTGTGATGAGCTAAATAAAACTTACAGATGTGAGAGATCTATAGCAGAAGACCTGAACGACATTCATACTGACATGTGATTTCAAAAGTCCTCTTTTCCATTATGTCCTATTATTAAAACTTAGACTAAAAATAGGTAATAACAATGCCATATAAATTGAATCCTAGAAATCACAATTTTGTATTGTACCTCTGCAGTCTGAGGCTGTAACATACAATTCTTTTTACAGGATAAAACTTCACATGCTGTGTAAGGGAACATTGCAAATGAAAGTTGACACATTTTCCAAAGAAATGAGTCTTCATTTTAAAAGAATGGTTTGAGGTATGCAATTTTTTTTTTAAAAGGTTGTTTCCCCTTAAAATACGGTCTATCCGATTTATCATAGCTCATCTTTAGGTCCAAGTCCCAGGGCAGACGCTGAATGCTGGGCTTTGCTGACCCAGGTGGACCTTATTTTTACAGCCTCACTACCAGTTTGTTGTCTGTCATCACACAGACTTAATGTCGGGAACTGACAGATTTCAAATATTGATGGGCAAACGCTGGTGCACTGAGAAACTTGGACCTTGCCCAAAATATCCAAATCTCACAAGTCTGTAACATCAGCCAGGAAAACAGGCTGTTTTATAAAATGTCCACAGCCCCCTGTTTTCACATGGGATAAAATAAAATACCACAGGAGAAAACTGCCCTTTTGATATTTTAATACATGAATTTTTTGAAGTTTTAGCACCCGAGATCAGAACCTAGTTTAGAACAGGTAATACGTCTCTGCAAGAGAGACAGAATAAATTTCTTCAACTGTATTTGACACTTAAAAAATTTACTTGACAGTATTTTTTTATTCATTTTGTTTTCATTGATGTCTTTTTTCTATATTTTTCTATAGCCTTGGTGTTCAAGAATATGAAATTCACTCACTACTTCAGAGAGTGTCATGACCTCTCACATAAGCCTCTGTCTATATGGTCTTGTCTCCTTTTGTGACAAGTATACTACCTACAGTCATGTATGTCTCAAAGAAATCCTTGTTGCTTTTTGCTTCATTACTTACTGATTTTTTTCCTCTTATGAATTGAGGGAAAAAAAGAAAGTTACAATTGTGCCGGTTCTGTGTGTAAATAGAGTGTGTGAAACCCACATGGTATCTTGGCTAGAGAAATGATCTAATTTTCTTGATTATTTCATGCTAACAATTTGTCCATTTTGGGTGACAAGTACTGGAGAATAGTTAAATGCATAAGAAAACATTTCATACTCTCTTTTGAAAGTTCTACTGTGTGTGTGTATGTTAAGGTATGTTTATAGAATGAGGCTGTATCCACTACGAAATTCTAATACTAAGGGAGAGAGAGCAGATTTCAGGATTTGAATAATTTCATTTAGTCAATAAAGGAATAAATCATTTTTGACAACAGCTATTTTTCCTTGACGCGACTTTGGATTAAAAATTCAGTCCATCTCAGAGAAGCACTTATGCAAATGCTCGCGACAGTGGCGTGGCTGATCACATTAGAGTCGTGGGTTACTGGATTACCTGGGTGACTGTGATGAAAAGATCAGTGCATTTTCATGCTGAGATGAAATGATGCAATGCATTGTATCATGTCATCAGCAAATGTTATTTTAATAGGACTACAAATCACTGTGACATCAACAACCTCAAACAAATCTTCCAGATATTTAAATATGCTAATTCTTCCCTAAAGGCCAATGAAAGATGTAAAACAAAATAAAACAAAAACAAAAAAAACAACAAAGAGAATGTCTTGTTCATAAAATAGTAACATCCAGATAGCAGAATTTTCCATTTCTTTTAAGCTATAAACTAACCTATACTGCCAGAGGACGTGTGATGCTGTAGATTTTATGAGACTGGATGATTAATTCCCAAACAACTTAAAATCAACTCTCAACCTATGTATTAAAGGCATGGAGAACAAGGGTGCAGATTTTTTGTGTGTGGCAGAATGATCAGGAAAAAAAAAAAAAAAGAAAGAAAGTAGGTACACTGTTCATCCCTCTTATCCCTAGAATAAGTAAAAATAAAATAGCTATCAAAAGGGAAGAATACTGCCAGCAATAGCTATCAGATAACTTAGACTTCAGTAATACATTGGTAATCAAATCTGGCATTTTATTCTTACAGATTTACTCAAAAAGACCAGCGATGCTACCCAACAATTTCTTGGTCACAATATCCTATAATCCTTCTGGAAAAAATTAAACAGTCCAGACACCACATTGTTTGAACACAAGTTAAATCAACGCATAAACATCAGATGAGTGCCCAGGGTTGCTCTAGAATGCTATGGTAACTTTACAGTAACTAACTTTTTTTAAAAAAAATTCATCATCTACATGTTATACATAAAGCACAAAGACATACAAAATAGTGCATTTCAAATATTACAATTGTATTGAAGATGGGATTTATCTCTTTATTTCAAATTATTAGAGACTTAGAAGAGAAAAAGAAGATAAAGTAAGAGAGTAAAAAATAAATTTGATGTGTCTGTTGGGTGCCCTTTTAAAAAGTATTAATACATTTAGGGCAGCCTTGAGAACACTTTTTACCTAAGGAAAGCCATTCTATGACCTTCTTAAAAACACAGAAGAGGCAAATAACAAGACACGAGTACTATGATTAAAACAACAGAAAACTCGGGAAAGCCAAGAAAGGAATATTGGAAAAGCATTCTGAGGTTTAAGTTGAACAGCCCTGGCTGGAAGTTCAATTGGTGGGACAGGGAAGGTGACCACAGCCATTATCCAAATAAGGATATTATTCCAAGTTTCACTTCTTTGGAGAGTTTCAGGACACAGAAGTGTTTATGATGTGTTCTGTTCGCAAATGAAGAGTCAGTGGTCACACTTCAAAGTATTTTGAGTGCAGAATTATTTCACATTTAATAAGACTATGCCATGTAAAACAGCAAAAGATTACTGAAAGCATAATTTTGCAGAGGTTTAGGAAGGAATGAAAATTAGCTTATTTTTTCTACCACCATGGCTTCTCCAGCCTCCTTCACTTTTCAGCCTAATCATCTGCACCCACAAAAATAAAATATTCCAAAGAATTACAAGTGGGATGACTATTATATTATCCCATATTTTTTTTTCCTTTAGCAAACATTAAAATGTTCCTGTTTACCTATAGTTTATTTAAAAATATACCAATGTCTCTGGGAAAATTCTTTTTGCCTTTTTTTTCCTATCTTTTCTTTCTTAATTTTCTAGAAATATAAGGTCTGCTTTTTCAGTATTTGCATTCATGGGGATCCTTGGGATCACAGGGCTAAGTTAGATCAAAACAATACTAAACGTGCAGTATTATTTACCTAAATAGCAAAATGATGATTGGGGCAACTTCTGACCATTGATGAAAATTGATATATTAATATGATAACATTATACTATGGAAATAATATAGTTTGATAACCCTTTTTTTATCAATTCCAAAGCTTAATGTAAGTTCTTTACTGACAACTGATTTTTCTTATCCAACTAGTTCATAGGAATTGTTCATAATTAATTTCTAATATTATTCCTAAATTTTATTTTGAAATATTCCCAATAAATATACATTATATATGTATATATTGTACAATATGTATATACATTTATATTTAAATAAAGAACCTCTGAAATGTTAATTATTAATGTCTATTAGATATAAATAATTGCATCTGTTTGTTAGCAATTGTAAATTCTTTTATTTAAAGACTGATATCTTTGAATAAAGAAACTGTGGGGGGTTAATCACTTAACAAAAATACACATTAATCCCAACTGCCATTACTACAACAAAAAGAAATTTTTTCTATATTTAAAGAACTTATTTATTTCATTTTTAACCATATCATTGTGAGAATGAGCTCTACACTGTGTGGGCTTAAGAGGTTGGCATTGCCTAGGTTGGGAGGCAGCAACATGTTTACAGCATGGGCCGTGCTCTTGGTGCCCTGAATGCAGATGCACTGAAGCTTGGAGAGACTATTGGAAGACGCAGATTCTCAAGGACAGTTAATTGAAGAATGTGCTTCCTCAGGATTTCCTTAGCGTTCTCAAAGTCAAGCGTAAGGTAGAAACAATTCTGGACTGTTCACCATTGTAGATAAATGAAATAAAACTTCTTTAGGAGGCTGCACTGGATAATTCAGACAGATTTGGAGGATGGACAAATCTTTTTTTTTTTTTTTTAAGTTGTGTGAGCCTATCTAAAGATGCCAACTTTTTATTTTAGGCATTAAGATCATTCATAGTGAGATCTACTATCCACTAATATTATAATTTCTAAAATGTTTCAGAATCAAGAACAAGCCTTAAATTTATCCACATTTCTTTTAAAATCAGTTTGCTAAAGACTAGTGGAAATTCATCAAGGAATTGCATCTGTCTCTTTGCTAACATGTGTGAATCTTTTAGGTGAATGTGCTCAGGTTTTATACCCCTACTCCTGGATCATTCTTTCACTCTACAACTATTTATCGAGTATTTCCGCAGGCCAGTTGGGCTAGGCACTGGCAACCACTGAGGACTGAGCACAGACATCATCCCTATCCCAGATCATGGGCTAGGGGAACACCCTCCCATCAGCTCATAGTCATTACTTTAAAAACTTGAAAATTCAATAAAATGAGGATGACAAAGTCCCCATTGCAGAGCTGAGAATTAAATTGACTCCCAGTTGCATACAAAGGTTATTATCAACAAGAATTATTAAATGCTGAGTTACCCGAAAAGGTTTTCTTGGAGAGGAAAAGGTGGTGAAAGTGATGGCGTGGTTGATTGTTCTTAAAACATATTTAGTCTCCCAGACTTTCAGGGCACAAGGATAGATGCGGAAGAGAAGGCCATGGTACCAGCACAGACAGACACCTCCCAGTGGCATCAACATCAGATAAGGTGCCCATAAATCTATTAAATGTGTCCGATGAATAATTTTACCAGTAATTGTGCAGAAGTGTACAAAATCACCTCTTAGAACCAAACTTCACCATCTGTCATAAGAAAGTAGCCCACCACCTCCTTGAGAAAGAAAAAGAAAAAAAAAAAGGGAAGAAAGTAGCCCAAAGAATTGAGATAAGAACTTGAATAATATCATAATTGGGTTCTGGAATTACATTTTTGTTAAACATTGTACAGCCTGGAAAAATCTAATAAAACATCTGACAAAAGCAATAGATTCCAGCTGACAGCATAGCCCGGGGGTGTGTGCTCCCCCTGACTAAGAAGTTAAGATGTCACCAAGTTCTCAGTTGTGAAGTGGAGTAAAGGCACTGTCAAATGTAAATTTTAAATAGATACATATGGAACAACATTTTTTTAGAGAGATTTTTTACCAACTTCCCATGGAATCCACAGTCAAGAAACTCACACAGCCTTTCTACAAACTGTGTAAGGGCTTTTGGATGCCAACTACATTTTCACCTATATACGAAGCACAGCTTTGCAGAATCTTTAATTCCTAACGAAATGAGCTTCCCGATGGGGTTTATTAGGGGTGCTTCTTTCCCCCTAATTACAACACTGTCTATGGCTTCAGGCCCATAGCGACCTCAAAAAGCTGCTTGTGTTTATAGGAATCTTACTCCCAGATTCTTCATTTTTACTAAAGTGTAACAGTCTTTATTGACTTATTTACTTTATGCAGGTTTGCACTAAAAAGCTTGGTACCAGGGTAAAAGGTAAGAATCACATGAAAAGTTTAGGGATAGAAATTTAATGAAAGTTACTCAGTAGGCATGCGTTTTGTTTCTAGGGTCAATCCAAACTCTTCCTGTAAGATCAATCCCTCTATGTATGCCGTAGCCCCAGACTCCCTGTGCCCTAACGGTCCATCAGGCTGGTCAGATAGTGAAACTAACTCACCTTTGACCTTTCAGGAGAAAAGAAGAGAGAAGGCCAATACTGAATATGTAGGTATGGAAGATCTATTTCTCTTGAAGTTCCCAATCTTCCTCATATACCTATCAGTGACTATAAATAAGGAAATGTTTCAACATAGAAGACATTGCAAAGTAGGGTAAACCATCTCTTGGGCTTGCTAGTTTTCCCTTGCTCTGCCAGCGCTTAATCAGTTCTGTTTTAGTATAGTCTGTGGCTTGTGACTGCGATGCTTCATGTAAGTCCAAAACCACGTGTTCCAGGGCACACTGCACTTTGACAGCTGCCCCACCCACAACCCCTCCGTCCTGAACACAATTCTATTCTAGAATCTCTCACGTAAGTCCTTCTTTTCACCTGCTTTGGGCAACACCTTATGACTTCACAACTGGGTGGTTTCTATCTAGGTGGTCTCCTATTTAGGTCCCCTGTGACCACACACACACACACACCCCACCATCAAACACCCCAACTTAGGGTATAGACATGAAGTTCAGAAATACTGCTTTTCTCATCTTACTCCCTTCTCAACAGACTTCCATGACTCTCCCATATGGATTTAAGAAGAAAAATCCAAACCTTACCTTACCAATGGAGATCCAGCCTTACCTGTTGCTATTCCTTGCATAAACTTCATGTTCCTTATACTCTGGTCAGCTCAGCATTTTTGAACATGCGTCAGTTCCCTGCCCCCACGTTATTAAAGTTAGTACCAATTTCTCTATCTCAAATTCTCTTTCTACACTCTCTCTGAGAGTTGAAATTCTTCATACTTTTAAGGCCTGGTTGTCTTCCAGACTGAGGAAAAGCCTTAACTAGGAGTGCTACTCTTCCTAATGTTTTCTGATATTCACTTCAGATGTGCAAAGTATTCTTCAAAAAGTTACAAAAATATCATAATTTAGGATTATTAAGAATCTGGTACAATGATATTTTAAGGATTTCCATACCTCTCTGATTTCTTAGACTAAGATTTAAAAGTTTTAAACTATTGTTGCTAAACATTAGACTGGAAAAATTGTTAAAGGAAAACTAGGTGTGGTAGAGAAAACATACAGAAACTCTATAGCCCAGAAGTAATTACAGAGTCATCTTTCAATTCACCCCTAGGACAGTGGAGAACAATAAAAAACAAAGAAATAGTCCCCAGGTCTTTTGGTATAGCAGCCCAATGCCGCTTCTATGAAGAATCCTGGAAGAAAGAAACGCTGGGTAATCATGGCCAGTAAGAATCAAGGAAAAGCCAGGACAGAAAACAGAAATCTGATCAGTTCGAAGTCTCACACAACAGTATGGTTGTGTGGTGCTGTGAAAACTCATGCCCCATTTCATGAACTAATGAGAGCCTGTTCTGAATAATGATTCAGGTTTTTCAGTGAGGCGGATTGGATTCTGATTTGATGAGCAGCCAATGAATGGAGAAGGCATTTCCAAACAATTAGAAATGGAGAAAGAAGATATCACTGAAGCAGTCCATTCATTTATTGCTTTCTGGAGATACCATGAGGACTAAAATATACACAGTTCCTGCTGTCCTGGATCCTAGGGTCTGGAAGTTGATATATTGTAGTTGAGACCTTGTCATCTACAATATACATACAAAAAGGAGTGAACTTTTTGAAAAAGAACCTGGTAGCTAATTTCAACTCTGGAACCCACAGAAAATAAAACACTGCCAGTTAGAGAAATGAAATTTGATTGGGCTATACCCTTATTATTGCAGTGTAATATTGTCTATTAATTGATCCTCCCACCCTACCTACTGTATCTCATTCTTTTATTGTTCATATAATATGCACCCAAATGAAAAGGAAAGGGTGTTTTGGAAAAGGAATGAGGAGGGAAAATTGTTTGTGTGAAATAACCCCTTTCTTCTTAGGTGGGAGTATATTCACTGAACATGCATCTTTATACCATAGCTTTATTTTGCTCCTTCCATGAAATAAATATAATTCTAAAAATTTTTGTGAACTTTGATAGATAATCTTAACAGACTCCTTTAAATAAAGGAAGATTTATAACATACATGCATACCTATAGGTAAATACACACCACGTGGACACGTGTATAACTATACAAAGGCATGCTAAGCTATAACACATACAGCTGGCATTGCCTTCAAGGAAAAAAAAATCTATTCTAAATATGCTAATCTTGGATTATTTTTTTCTCAACTCAAATATTTTTTGTTTCATTACCTTTAATGACTACTCTAGCTAATAAAAATTTCCAAGAGATAATATTTGATGTCAGTAAGGATGTGGGGAAATGGATACTCCCATATACACCTGGTAGCAATAAAATTGGTGAAAACTTCCTGGAGAACAAGTTGACAATACAAATCAAAAATCCTAAAAATGTATATGTCATTTGCTCTATGGATTCCACTACTAGATATTAATCAAAAGGGGTATAAATGTACAAAGATGTATTTTCAAGATATTTATTATAATGTGGCCTACAGTAGAAAAAATTATACCACATATATTTATGATAAAGTACACTATGATAGTCACATAATGCATTTAATTCTATTTAGCCATTCAAAATTCAGGTATAAATGTGTACTTATTGACATAGAAACACGTTCATAATACTCGTTCAATGAAAAATGGATTCTAAGGAAGGTAATAATAATAATAATAGCTCACATTTGCATAGTGCTTCCTACAAGAGAAGCATATGTCCTTACCCTTTATCACAGCAACTCACTTCAACCTCATTGATATTGTCCCTGGTTTATCCATGAAGAAACCAAATCTAGACATCCTAAGTGATTTGTCAAAGATAGAACAGCCAGCAAATGACAGATGTGAGCTTTAAACTTAGGCAATCTGGCTGCCGAGTCCACATTCTCCATCTCTCCAGGAAATATCTGTCTTTACATGGATATGTATGGGGTTTTGCTCATAAATTCACCTTAGTGTGTATATACACAGAAAATAAAATATAGAACGACATCTATCAAGATTTAACATGATCATCCTTAATTGACTAAATTTTTATTTTAATTTATGCTTACCTATGTTTTCTGTAGTGACAAATATATTACTTGTAGCCATTTTTAAGAGAGGAAAAAGATAAGAGGACTACAAACATACTCGTTCAGCGTAGACTGGGCACATGCCAAGGGGGAGTTGTTCTGTCCCACTGTTCCAGCTGATGGACATAGCAACAAAGGGCTCCCAAGGGTCACAGATAATGTGCAATATGGAAAATCTTCATGTGGATAATTGAAAGTTGAACAAAATCGATTCTCTCAGCTTCTGTGGAAGTAAGACACCTTGAATATTGAATTACTCTTTCTGACCACAGAATTATTTCTTCCTTACAAAATGCTAAATGATGCCGCAGTGGCCTGAAAGAGCTAATGCGGTAGCCCGAAGTGCCTGACTCCCGTATATATAACCAGGGTTCAGGTCAGCTTTAGAAGTTGCTGGTCCTGGAGTTTGTTTTCAGGTCTAATCAAAAGTGAAAATATTTACTTGTCACAGTTTAGATTTTATTTTACTTTCAAATTTAGCCAATATGGTTTGTTTTCTACCACTTTTATCCAATAAGCTTTAAGAAAGGATGCTTAAGACACTGAGAAAAGCATCATCCTTAAATTCATCTGCTCTGGGTGGGATTAAAAAACACTTACTTCAGGTCTCAGAAAGAAGCTCTTTCGGTCCTCCTGGTAGAACACACCAACAGGACCTTTCAGTTTTATCAAAGTCATACTGTTTTTGACTTTCTGGTTATTTCTCCACCAATAAGGCAAACTTGAAAATCTCTACTATGGCAAAGTGAGCATCTGTAAGTAGATTTTCTTTTCTCTCTTTCTCTTTCTTTCTTTTTTCCTTCTCTCCTTCTTTTTCTTTCCTTCCCTTTCCTCTCCCTCCCTTCATTCCTTCCTTTTGTTCTTTTTTCCTTCCTTCCTTTCTTCTTGAATAACTGTGCTTCAATTTTTATGTTGTCTCACAAAAACTGTCCTACAAGTGGATTACACAATCCGAGCACAGCTCCCTGTAACCCTACACGTGCTTTCAGGGAAAGCTACGTTTTCGGGAATTGAAACTTTAGCCACCACTGCCTGCTGTTCTTGCCTGAGCTCTGAGATTGCTTCTTTCGTTATTTCTCCCCTGAGGATTCGATGGATTTGGTTCAAGCACCATTGAACGTGATGCTGTATTAATTGCCCTGGAGGGTAGCGAGGCCTTTGAACTGTGGCTGTGAGGGATGTTTTGCTGTAAGACATGTGTCAGCACTTGGCTGGTTAACTCTGGGGCTCGGCTGTGCAGCATGCTGGGAGCAAGGATCTGGAAAACTACTTTGCATCCTAATCTTACATCTGTTTTCCATCAGGTAGCGAGATTGACTGGCCATTCTAACAGGGGAGCATCATTCTGGAATAGCCAGAGTCTAAGCATAAATGTTGTACTGTCAAAGAATATTAAGAATTTTCCATCAATTTTTTCTAGTTCTTCCAAACAGCTAGCACACACAGGTGAATGAGTGATGCAATGGATTAATTGCCTGACCTTTCACCCCAAGAGGAATTGTCTATGTGCAAGTTATATGTCAGGGTTATGATATTGAAACTTAAATTGAAGATGATGCCTCTGTGTTCAATGAAAATAAAATTTCATTTTTCATTGGCCTAATTTTGAACCCATTCTATCTTCCACACACCACTCAGAGCTTATTCATACTCAGATTAAATGCAGAGTTACATCTCAAATGCGATCAACACTTTTCTTTCAAAGAACACAGACTAGTCGATTCACCTGGAGTAGTTTCTTCTATCTTCCAATCATCCACAGTAGTAACTGCCATTCCAATTACTACGGATGGAGAAAACAAAGAAAGGTTACAATTGCATAGTAAGTCTATGGTTATAATTCCAGATTGTATTGCAGAGCTATAATTATATCCCTGGACTTCTGAATGGCATTATCTGTTTTGTTTCTTCTGAATCTTTTGGCCTCAAACAATATGATCGTTCTTACTTCTCTCATCGGCCTCCAGCTTTACAGTGGTTTTATTAATAGATATTTCATAAATGCATATGGTATAGTTGGGAAGAATATGGCAAATGCTAAATTTCTATCAAAACGTCAGTTTTCAGAGTCATTTGTTCTCAAGGTTCTGTGATAAAAAATAAACGTAAAAATAACCATCGCGTGTCTTCCTACATGCCTCTTTAAAACTTGGTCCCACAATGTCTGCGCATCTGTGTTTGGGAGAAAGGGGAAAGGTTGTAGAGTGTTGGGCCCAGTAAGAGAGTTTCCATAGTGTATGCTTGTAGGAGGATAAAAATGACTGTTAATGTATCAGTAAAGCATTCTGCTTGGAAACCTCAAGTGGTGCATTGCACTTTTCCTTTTTCTTTAATTTTTAATTTTTATTTTTAATTGATTGATTGGTTAACAGATTGAGTTTTACAAATGCCACATATCCATGGCTGCAACAGAGCTGACAATGTGTTGAAAATGGCACTGATTTCCTTTATTATTACTATTATTTTCCATTCTAGGTTTGATTTTAGCAAACCCTTTGCAATCTGGGATCTTCTGCATAAAGACTCTACATATGCTCAAGACTGATCCCAGAACAGACAGTAACAGGGAGAAGCCCAGAACACAATTTTTAATACTTTGATGCTTTAAGTAGCCACTTATTCAGGGTTCTGGGGTCTGTGGATCATCTTCTTTCTTCCTCTGAACTCTTTTGGATCCCTTATCATTTTGGTGGGGGGCAAAAACTTCTTTTGTCTGGTAGTTAGTTACTATTTCTTATTAACAAGGGCACATGCCTTTTTAAAGGCCATTCTTTCATTTACTCAACAAAACTATGGAGTTCTTACTATGTGTGTACATGGGAGAAGGTAACTTATCTCTATAGATATGATCGTTATGATCATAATCTGGTTATAAACTAGTGTCTAATTTGTAAAATAAGATTAAAACTGTTGAGAGAGAACATCCATGTGAAAGTATTTTGCAATTCTAAAACACGTTCACAAGGTAAGCTATTATTCTAAAGTAGAAAGAATGAGCAAAAGAAGAATTGGAAATCTGAAAAAGGGCTCAATCTGACAAAAATAATCTGTAATCAGAGGATTACCAGAAACTTTGTAATCTGTGTTTTAGGGTCTTGCCTTATAAGAACCACCCAGGCAAAATGGGGAAAAGCATCGATTTGATTTCTGATTCCACCATTTCTAGAGCAAGTCACTTAATCTCTCTGAGCTGAAGTATTTGTGTTCATGTATGGGAACAAATATGACTTACTCTGTATATCACTGTATTAATTGATCAACACATAAGTGTACATATAAGAATAACATCTACTGGATGTTGGGCAGGGAGGAGAGGGGAGGAGGGAGGAGGGGACAGGTATATGCATACACAAAGAATGCGATGCGCACCGTCTGGGGGATGGACACGCTTGAAGCTCGGACTTGGGGCGAGGGGAAGGGCAACATATGTAACCCAAACATCTGTACCCCCATAATATGCTGAAATAAAAAAAATGAAATGATTTTTGTAAAAAAATCTCAACAAAAATAGACGGTTCATTCTCAATAGGTGGTTTCTATCATTTTCTTACTATAATTATTGTGATTACTATTATTGTGATTTCTATTATC
>CAUYSK010094331.1:0-41399 GCA_963575035.1 Avahi laniger | reverse complement strand
TTTTTCTTCTGTCATTTTAGTGTTCTGAGTTTGGGTAATGTCCATTGCTGGGGAGCTGTTATTCCTCTTTGGCGGTGTGCTTTCCGTTTGAGTCTTCATACTTTCAGATTTCTTTCACTGGTTCCTTCTCATCTGGATCAGGTGTTCCTTCTTGCCTTTAAATTTTCTTTTGGATAATGACATGCCCTGTTTAGTCTCTGAGCCAGTAGGTGGTGTTTGTGGGTGAGATTTGACCACACTCTTTATGATGAATCAGTAGATGCAGTAAAAGGGTGTGCAGAATGATCTCCCTGTCAGTAGGTGGCACTTGCTGAAAGGAGCAAGCTGCAGTGCTGTTTTTGGGTCCTGTAACCAGCTCTTGTTCCTCTGGAGAGGCCCTCTTGTGCCTCGGGTGGTGAGTGGGGTCCTTGGACTTCCAGGTGTGTCCTTATTCTCCACCTCAGTGGGGGCAAGTCCGGGAGTGAGTCTGGGTGGGGCTGGGTTGGATCGATTTCACTACACCTCGGGATTTTCCCCGCTCTCCTGGAGTCACCAGGCAAGGAGCACCTGGGAGGGCTGGCGGGTAGGGAGCTCGCAGTCTGAGTACCCCTCAGTCTGCTGTAGGGCCCCAAAAGGAGAGGTCCTGTTCCTTGGAGATGCCTTCATGTGATGGCTAAATTGTCTCTCTTGGCACCCACGGGTAGGGAAGGGGAAGGAGAGAATGGAGTAATATGGCATCTGCCAATAGGCTCGGGTCTGCATGTGGGGAGGTGCCCCGAGGGACCTGGGAGCCTGGTGCCCTGTCCTCAAGAGGCCACTGCTCACTGGCGGCAGCCGTCTCTGGGCTGGTGTCGGCAGGTCTCTCCAGCCGCTCAGGAGCCCACCAGCAGTCCAAGATGCAAGGGAGGGAAAAGTTAACCGCTCCACCTACCCTTGTCGCTGGTCTCCAAGCCTCTTGGGACCTTTCTCCTTCCAGTTCTCCTTCGCAATGTTTTCCCGTGGAGTCTCCTGTAGTTTCAGGCACCCTTCCTTCTGACCCTCACGCGATCTATGTTTTTCTGCTAGTTTATTTTTTTCCCTTTCTTCTAAAATCTGTCTTTTTTGCAGAGACACTCTGACTGGCAGCTTTTGTCATCCACCATCTTGGTTCCTCCCTCGTAAATGTATTTTAATATCCCTAAGAATGGCTTTTGTGCCTAGAAAGGATTACTCACAGAATACATTTTTTTACCATTTAAATCAACTTTATTGTGGGTATTATATATACTCATAATGAATAAAATGTACTTTTAGTGCATTTTCCCACAAGTTGTTGAAAATGTATAGACCTCTGTAATCACCAAAAGATTTCCCAGTGCCTCGACAATCCTCCTACCGCGGCACCAAGAAACAGCTGATTTACTTTCTGTCATTACAGACTTACCTGTTCTAGAACTTCGTATGAATGGATTTGTAAAATCTTCAGTGCCCAGTGGCTTCTTCACTACTCAGCATAGTGTTTTTTATATTCATCCATGTTATTGTGCACATAAGCAATTTGTTCCCCTTTTGTTGCTGAGAAGTATTTTATTGTATGAATATATCACATTTATGATTATTATTAACCCAAGTTGAATACTTGGTTTATTTTTAGTTTGGAGCTATGATGAATAAAGCTGCTATGAACGTTCATATGCACGTGTTTGTATGGTATGTGTTTTAATATTGAGAGGAGGTAAATACCTAGAAGTGGAATTACTGGATCACATGGTAAATATGTTTAATTTCATTAAAAACAAAAACAAGAAAACAAAAGTTGCCAAACTGTTTTGCAAAGTGGTTGTACAATTTTACAGTACTGTCAGTAATGTATGAGTTATTTCCAGTTAATTCACAATCTCACCAACATTTGGTGGTGGTGTTTTTCTTCAATTTTAGCAGTCTAGTGGGTGCATTGTGGTATCTCATTGCGGTTTTAATTAGAATTTCTCTGATGACTAACAATGTTGAGCATCTATCTGTTCACATGCTTATTGGTCATTTACACATCTTTTAAGAAATGTATGTTGAAATCTATTGCCATGTTTTTACTGGTTGCTTGTCTCCTTACTGAGTTGTAAGAGTTCTTTAAACATTCTACATATAAATCCTTTGCTGGATCTATATACTGAGCATACTTTCTCCCAGTCTGTGATTTGCCTTTTCATTTATTTTTAAACAATGAGGTTTTTTTTTCAGTTTTAATAATTTACTTTTATTTTCTTCAGATGACAATTTAATATGTAGTAAAATCCACCCACTGGAGCATATATCCCTTCACAGCTCTGCAAGACTGCTGGCTTCATCACATTTTTTTTTAAATTTTTATTTAAAAATAAAAAATGTATATATTGATGGTGTGCAGCATGTTTTAATATATGTATACATTGCGGAATGGCTAAATCAAGTTAATTAGCATATGTATCACCTCACATGCTTTTTTGTGTGGTTTGATGAAGTCAAATTTATCAACTTTTTCTTTTATAGTTAGTGATTTCTGTGATCGAAGAAATATTTGCCTATCCCAAGGCTGCAAAATTATTTCCAATGTCTTCTTCTAAGAGTTGCACAGTAAATTTTGAGTAATTTTGTTACATGTTGTAAGTGTCAAATTTTTTTCAAAAAAAAGAAAAGAAATTTTTTCCCCAAAAAATCCATGGGATTTTTGAAGGAGAAAGAATCTGGAGACAGCAATGGGAAGCACTTGTCTGACCTCATGGCCCTGACATATATGAAGCATTGTATGTCATGTAATGACAGACACTCAGAAGAGCAAAAATTTCAATTAAAGCAAAAGAAACATCTAAGAATATAGCGATGCTTGCTGAATCCAGGTGGTTCCAGGGTGCACAGTGAAAGGATTCAAGGGGGCAAGGAGGGGCCACTGGGCCAGATTAGGGGCTACAGGGAGCAGTGGTATGCAGGTAGGGTATTCACAGGGGTTACTGTATTTTCTGAAAGTTATCTTAAATACTTAGCATTGAAAGTGAGATATGTATTTATGCATAAATTAGTTTTTAAAAAATCTAAATAGTTAACAGTTGAAGTACCATAATCGATAGCATTTGCAAATTAGCGTAAGGGATGTTAGATATTTTTCACTGATGAAATGAGGGGTATTCGAGATATGTGGATGGGTTTGAAAACTGTGCTGGCATTCCCCTTTGTGAACAGAGAGCAGCTGATGTAACAAGGTGACCTTTGAACCTCCATTTTCTTATCTGTAAAATGAGGAGAATAATATCTATCTCCTAAGAGAAGTTGAGAGAAACGATGAGACACACCCACCTCTGGACCTGGCACACATGTTTATTTGTTCCTTTTCCTTCTAGCACTTTCTTTATCATAATACTTTGACCTCCATGATTTGTCACTTACCACGTACTCTTTTGAGTCTTCATCTCAACTCTTTTGCTAGACGCAGTCTTCAAGCTTAACTAATGCTGGCCTCCCTCTGAAAAGCCCATGGCAAAGTTTATCAAATCTTAGTGTACCTAATCACCTGGGATGCTTTTTAAAAAATGCAGATTCCAAGGCTCTACCTCAAAAGACTGTGATTCCATATGTCTGCCTGGGTGTGGTCCAGGAATCCGCAGTATCACAAGAACCCCAAGCTATGTTGTATTAGGTGGTCAAGAACCACACTCAGAGAAACCTAGGATCCAAGAAAAACTTGTTTCAGGAGTCCTACAGCTGCATTTTCTTCAAATCTGGTTTGAGACTCAACGAAGACAGGTGACCTAGTCCCACATGGGCCTTAGACTGAGCTGACCCAGAAACCTGAAGCAAGCTCATCACACATGCTACTCATTTCTGTTCTTCTTAATGATGTGAAAGTATCATTTTTGCTGGTCCAGCATCCATCTCCCCTTTCGCTGGTAACCCCCTGGATTTTCCCTACACCTATTCCAAGGGTTATTTAAGCAAGACTAATCCCTCCCCCACCACCCCAAGTAAATGAAGGTTGGCCTCTAGTAAATGCTGGGGCATTTACTAGAACAAGAGAGAGGGATGCTCTTCCTGCAGAGACGCTAAACTAGTAGGGACCTAAGCCTGGAGCTGCCTGGGCCAGTCTTATAAAGTAGAGAGCTTACCTGAGAATGAAACAATAGAGATGGTGCCCTTGTGACATCTTCAAGCCCCTGAGGTTCCCGAATTAGTAATATGAATTACTAATTCTCTTTTTGGTCTAAGTCAGTTTGATCCAGAATTTCTACTTGCAGTTGAGAGTTCTGACTAATACACGGAGCCAACCCTTCAAACGAAGGCCTTTCCGTCACCCCCTCTCTCCTCCTGTTGCCCCTACATTTCTCTGCACAAACAGATTCTCCCTGTTTGGGCTGTCCCAAACAATTCCCCTGTACCTCACTCCCCTCACAGAATGTCACCACCTTGCCACAATTGAAATCCTAAGGGTTCAGTTTCCCATGTCCCTGTAGGCAGGGCACCTTGTTCCTTAGGACCAGGTTTAGCCCACCTATTTTGTGGGGAAAAAGCCCTTTTCCTTGGAGACTTTGTTATAGAGCTCACTGTTCATTACTATTGTCTTGATTACTTAATTCACTTAAGACTGACACCTGTTTCACAGTCTCTCTTTCCACCCTAGATTTCACCATTCCATTTAATAGCCTGTAATCATAGTTCATGCAGCATTCACTATGCACGAGGCACGATTCTAAGCACTTTACATATATTTTAGCTCACTTAACCCTTATAATAGCAAAAGCTATTATTATCTCCATTTCACAGATGAGGAAACTGAGGCACAGAAAGGCTATGTAGACTTACCTAGACTTACCCAACTTTGAAGTGGTAGAGTGGGGATGAGAATGAGGGAGTCTAATTGCAGAGTCTAGACTCTTAACACATACTCTGGCCTCCCAGTTCCTTATAATTGTACCATCCTCCACATCTACTCTGTATTGGTCCTGCGGAGGTGGGAGGGAGTCTGTACCTCCTCAGGTCACTGGCCATTTGGAAAGTCCTTGGACAGAAGAAGTCGGCTGAGGATGGCGTGCACTGCCCCTTCCTACAGCTCAATGACCTGCTGTCATCTCCCAAACAAATTCACCAAGACACACATAAGCCAGGAAGCTGGGCTGCAGCTGGACTGAAGACCCAGTAGCAGAAAATCAGGTTGTAGATTCTGTGCCGGGTGCTCCATGAGGCTCCTCTCTGCCCCAATATCCTTCCTCTCTTTGGGAAGGTTGCTGCAATCAAGGCAGTCCCTCCTCCTTGGGTCTAGGGCTGTCCTTAGAACGTGTCCTTTGTCTATATCCTTATCCAACACTTGTGCTCCTCAGCCCTCTAGAAACTTTGCAGGATAGGTTCCAAACGTGGTTTTTCTCCCTCTCTGTTTGAAAGAGCAAGAAGAAAGAAGCCAGGGGGTCTAGGAGGAAGCCAGGCAGCAGTTTCACCACCCCGCCGCCAATCACACCTAGATGTAGCTTCATTAAGAACTGCTCAGCCCTGGAAATGCTGATTGGGACCCTTCCTCCCAACCTTCTGTCTCATTCCTCTCCCCAGCTCAACAGCTTCTCCACCTCCACTTCCAGCTGCTGACAGGCCCTCCCAGCTCCACGATGCCAGCTAACACAGCTTCCACAATCCCAGTCTTGCCAGACCTAACCTGCAACATGCATCCCTGGATCAAAACTAACTCCAGCTTCCCTGTTTCAGGAGTCTGCCTCTGGTAGAAAAAGCTCACGCAAAATGTGTGCTCCGGTGCCACTGCAAATACTGTATGCATAATATGGCCAAGCCCAGCCAGGCCCCACAAGACACCAAGCAAGCCTAATTAGTGCTCACGACAACTGCTATGTACCAAGCACTGTCCTAAGCACTTCAACCCTCAAAACACCACCGCCATGAGATAGAGACCATCACGATTCCTATCTTGCCAAAGGGAAAACTGAGACCCGAGAGGTCAGGACCCCCTGATCGGAACTAAGTTGCAGAGCTCTGCAGAGCTCACCCTGGCGGCACTGACATCTCACACGCCGCTGTCTGCCCGTCAAGAGCCCAGCCAGTCCACCGGCCGTCTCTACCGCACTAGACAGCTTTGTCACACGGGAGCAGGGGGTTCACTGGTGAAAGTGAAAGAACAGGAGGGAGGGAAAAGAGCAGAGAACCGTCGCGGTAAATTCCGGAAAGGAGGCAAGGGCGCACACACAGAGATACTTCCTAGTCATCATTACTCAGCACTTTGTGGGGTTCAAGAGGCTGGGGGCCGGGGCGTAGCGGGCCTTTTCGAGGAATCCCGCAGCCCTGCTTGGGCGGTCCCAGGACTGTCCCTGGGCGCTTGTGATTAAGGCCTGGCTGACGCATTCCCAGGTGGACCGGGAAGGGCCCTCTGGCCCTGTGGCTCTGGGGGTGGCAATCCGCCTCCCCACCCGCGAATGTGCCCTTTAGGTCACTCCATCACCACTTCCACCTGGGGTACGGGTAGGGGGTGTCCTGCGTTTCAGGGCTGAGGGTACGAGCCCCTGGGGCTCCGCCGGGCGCTTGCGCCAGCCCAGTTCTCCGCCAGCGGCCCGGCCCCTTCCCGGCTCGGCAGCTCCGGGGGCGGGGCCAGGCCGGGACTACTGGGCGCGCGCGGGAGGCCGCAGCGGGCGCGTCCCCGCCACACGCACGCTGCGCGCAGCCGCACGCTCCGCCCCGTCCCGTCGCTATAAAGGGAAGGCGGGCTGCGCGCTCTCCCCCAAACTCGGTTCGCTGACTTGGATCTGATTCCATCGGTTCTCAGAGTCTCTCGTGAGACCCCCCGCCCCCCAACAGTGAAGATGGTGAAGCAGATCGAGAGCAAGGTATGCGCTCCCGGGGAAGGCCAGGTCGCAACGCGCAGGCTCCGTGGCGGGGAAGGCGATGGGCGGGAGGTGGGGAGGCCACCCCTCCTTATCCCTGGGGGAACGGGACGCGGCGTCTCGGCCTGGGATTGAGAGAAGCCGGGGCCTGGGCGCGCCCGAGACGGTCGAGCATGCTTTGGGGGAAGGGAACAGAGGGACGAGGGTCCCCTGCAGAGCGGAGTTGGAGTGCCCAGCGCTGCCCCGCGCCCTGTGCGCTCGGGAGATGCACGCGTGCAGGGAGCGCCCGGGAATTCCCACACTACCTCCTGCACCCTCCTGTCCTGGTAACCCCAATTCGGGAAAGTGAGGGGATGGAGAGGGTCTGCCCTTGGCCATCTCTGTATCCGGATTCGGGCCCAGGCGAGGAGATGAAGGGCCCCTTACAGAAGACACGGGATCGCTGTCCGCCACTCCCTCTCCCTTTGCGAAGTGATCCACCCGCATTGGGTGGGGGTGAACCCCCTCGGGAGCGGGTCTAGGCCGGAGACCCCCGGCTGCCTCCATCACAGCCCAGCCCCGAAGATGACGCGTACTGTATCCGCGCAAACGGGGCGGATCCAGGCTGGAGACCCTCGTGTGAGGGTCCGGCCCGGAGGCCAGAAGGGCCCCAGGTGGCCTCAAGGAAGTGAGGTCCGGGTCGCGCCCACAGGACTCCTCCTCCTGCGGCGCAGGGCGTGTTTCCGGCAGCTCTGGCTTTGGAATGACTCAGTCCCCAAGGTTGGGCCCAGGGACCTGAACTGCCCTACCTATCTGTGATTCACTCACAGTCCGTGCGTTTTGCTGGAGCCAGGGTCCTCCCCAGTCCCCCGGGAGCAGCCGCGCCCAGCTGTTGGGGCCTTCAGTTATCCTGATCGTCATTCCGTCCATTTAAAAATGCACAAGGCGAAAAAGCGTTTCGATATTCGAAAGTTGCTGAAAGCCTTAAAACCTTCCAGACTGGGAACCAGAGCCTAACATGCAGGGTCTGGTATACTATAGCTACTCAAGACATGTTTGTTAAATGCAGAGTCAGAAAAGTGAGTGGGTGGAAATTGATGCTGCTCGAACGGTGGCAGACCCCTCGCTAGCGTTTACCCTGCGATGCCCCCGACCCCCACCCCTGGAAAGCAGGAGAAGGCGGGTCCTCACCCGCCGGGAGCACCCGGACCTGTTTGGTGCTGGGCGAGCTTCACATCCGGAATTTCTCTGTAGTGGTCCCTGATCCTTTTTTTTGTTCCTTTGATTATTATTGGCTCCCAACATTTTCCCCTCATATGTTGGTTGTGATCGTCTTTTATCTTCTTGTCCTTAATCAGTTTTTTCTTATTGGAATTCCCCCTTTTTTTTTAATTGGGTGAGCTTTTCTATTAAAATTAGCAGCCTTCTCATTTGTTGAAAAGAGAGTTTTGTTCCACATACTTTTTTTTCAAGACCTATTGTGTGACAAATTATTGGTCTGTGCCTGGGGCTGGGAGCTCGGGGCTGGGGTTCTGGTCTCCGAGGTCTGGCAACCTCATCAGTATAAATGAATAGCTAAGAACCTATTAAAGGAGCCAGAAGACCTTCGGGTGGTCTATATTGTCTCAGAATCCATATGCTGCAAACAGAGTTGATTAGATGTACAGGGTGACAGGAAATAATTAATCTTCAAAGTTGTGATCCAAAGTCATTAATAGAAAGTTGCACTAATTTGATTGTTATTTGTAAATACTGAAGAAGCCTTAAATTTTCATTCTGATGGGCTAAATTATTGCCATTGGCTGTCGGGAACAACTCTTTCTGAGGTGTACTCTGTTGTCAATTTAGGGCCCCTGGGGTCTATTTCAGACATAAGTCCAATAATGGACTATAAAGGTGATGAAGAAATCAACACAGTTTTGGATTGTTTTTTTTTTTAAGAATGACTGCCACCATTTATTGAACTCCCATGCGCAAGGCACTTTGCTAAATGCTTTAGAAACCACACATGCTTGTTACCTTTGGGGTAGGTGTCTTTAAGAAAAGAGATCTTAGACCCTGCCATTACTTACCTACCCCAACTACATTGTTTTGTTTCCAGATTATTTGTGTCAGTGATGAGAACGTCTATTAATCTTGATTTATTAATCCTAATTGTTAGTTTCTGGGCGCTTCAAATTGTGATTTGCTTCTTAGCGACATTATCTTGAATACTTTTCAAGCTGATACCTGTTTTAGGCAAACTTAAGTATCAGAAGAAGAGCATTCGTACTTGAAGTCTACACGTACCTGGCTCTGTAACTAGCTAGTGTTCGCTTAAGTCAAAAGTTATTGTGGCATATCTCTTTTCAAAATTGTAGATAGTTTTGCTTGAATTTGATTCAGAACTGTTTTGGGAAAGCCTTGAGAGTGTTTGAAATACATTCCTTCTTGAAAGTAATCTCATCAAGTTCTTACTGAGGTCAACCATGTTCAAAAAAAGAATGTGTCCATCCAGCCAGGACATTGGCATTTCTTGACCTTTTTTCTCTGTTTTACAACATGGATCTTGCATTAAAGACTGGCTGGTTTGACCTGAAAAATCACAGTAGGAGAGGCAGTGATCTGGCAGTGATCTGGAACAATCAGTGATGGTTTGGAGAAATAGTTTCTATATTTCTAACTTACTCTCTGCTGCATACCCCCTCAACATGTCCACACCCAAAGGTGGGGTTGATGGATCTGCAGTTAATAAAGTTGCCAAAGTTGTGTCATACTATTCTCAGGAACACCATTTGTGAATTGTTTCCCCGAAAACATGAGGTAGAAAATAGAAATTTAGAGAAGTAGCTGTACCACTTGAGAATTCACATTCGTTTTAGTTGTTGGGGGGTTTTTGTTCCGATTTTTACCTTACGGTGTTTTATTTATTCACTTTCCTTCTTTATTGGACCAAATCTAATGCTTCTTAACTTGTGGGGGAGGGGAATGTTTTTTGATTCAACCAATTTGACCAGCATTTTTCCCTTGAATAAAACCTAGATTTCAGATACAGATGTTTGTGTTTTTTGATTTATCTTCGTTGCCCTGGTTTTGGTTTGGGTCAGTCACTAACTGACTAATTGTGGTTAAAATAAGTCCTTTGTAACTAGAATGTAAGGTTCCTAGGGTTACAGTATCAACACCATTGGTAAATAATTCAGGGAGGTTGGTGGTAAGGGATTTCTTGGTCATTTCTGCTGAGAATTTTATTTAGCATGCATTCGTTATGCAAAATAATATCTGAAGAAAATGTCCTTCATGAGGAACTAAAACTATGGTTCATTTACTGATCAGTGAGGGTGTAGTTTTAAGATAAAGGGCAAAAATCAAAGGTTGATCAACAGTGTGACCTCAACTCTGGAAACCCCATAAAAAAGACACAAGAAAATATGCTTATGTCAACAGTGATTGTCTTGAGTGTTGGGGTTTGGAGAAAGGTTAGTTTCCTAGACTTTCTTAAGTAACTTGTAACATTTCAATTGTCAAATCCTGTGCCTTTGTGACTTGTTCAATTGAAGTGACCCCTTTCATCAGTCCACAAGTACTTAGTGAATGTCTACCATATACCTAGATTTGACGTGGATACAGTTTTAATACAAATACCTATTTTTTTGATTCACAATATTTTATAAAATATTTGTAAAGACATGAATATTTATTCTACACATTACATCTTGTTTCATCTTACTAAGTAATGGTACCAACAGTGTGTAGGATTCCTTCAAACCTAGTTTATTTGGCTCGTTTTGGGGTTTTTGGTTTTTTTCTTAAAAAGTAGGTCCTGAAAGCAAAACCTCCAAAAGTTGTGTCTTTGTGTCACCAAGTCTCCAAGGCTTTTGAAAATGAAACTATTTAACATGAGCTTTTCTTTTGCCCTTCTTAGTTTGCTTTTCAGGAAGCCTTGGATGCTGCTGGAGATAAACTTGTAGTAGTTGACTTCTCCGCCACGTGGTGTGGGCCTTGCAAAATGATCAAGCCTTTCTTTCATGTGAGTATCAACTTCTAATTTGTACGAGATTTGTGTTTTGGGGGTTGGTCATGGAGTTAGAAGTGAAGGACAGTTAAAGGGCTTTGTTTTGGGGGTTTTTTAGCTGGATCTTTGGTCTAAAAGTAGTAGTGTAACAACTTAAATAATTTAAATTTGATTCATGTAGCCCATTGAAGACAACTTTCAGAGGTTAATTTCTTAAATGGTTTTGCTTTTTTTCAAGTGGAAACATGGGCTGCCTTTGAAATTTCGGCCTTAATGTGCCAAATTATTTTACACTAGAGGAATTTGATTCAGAGAAAACGTATGTCCTTGTGCTTCCTTAGTCCCTCGTCTAAATTTTTGGATCTTTAATTAGTCTCTACTTCTGTTAAGTTTCCATTTAAGAAGCTTAAGTGTGTTGACTACCTACTTCTAAATTTTTTAAATTTTTCATTTCAAATTTTTCAGTCCCTCTCTGAAAAGTATTCCAATGTGGTGTTCCTTGAAGTAGATGTGGATGACTGTCAGGTACGTAGCTGGAAATTTTGAGATACTACTGAGCTTTCCACATTGACCTTTTTGTCTGAATTGCACAGTGTATCTTTTTTATAAATATGTCAAGTAATGCTATAACTCTGTCTAAAAAGTTCTGTTTCAGAACAACAGGTAATTGTGTCCAATGAAGAGCTTAATCATAGATGTTGGGAGCTGAGTATATCACATCCTAAAATAAACACTCAAACAGATGGATGGGGCTTGTGTATCTGATTAGCCACCCATCTTTCTAGAATCCTACATTCTACCTAACATTCTGAGGTGCCCAATAAATAGAAATTGAATTTGGCTGTGATAATTAGAGTTCTTTATGAACTTCTAATGGCATGGGAACGTGTGTTTGCAAGCCTTTTCTAGTCTTGGCTGATTTTAGTCCATTAGAAACCCAAATGTTTTAACCAGTAAACACCAAGATGCCTGAGAGAGAGCTGAGAGAATAATTTGGGAGAAATCCCAGGGTTGGTTGTATTTAACAAGTACTTGTTTTGCACTTGATATATACCAGGTACTGTTCTATGTGTTTTATAAGTATCAATTCATTGAATCCTTGGTGCTATTGTTAACCCCATTTTACAGATGAGAAAACTTAAATACAAAGGGGTTGGTTGTTCCTGGAGTTACAGTTAAAATGAGGATTTTAAATCAGTGATTTAAATACAGTGATTTAAATTGGCTTCCTGACCTTTGCTCTTCATCACCACCCTTTAGAGGATGCTCTGTCTTGTGGTTGCAGATCAGGTTCTTAGCACATGACCTTGCCTCTCACACAGCCCACTGGCCTGGGACAGCTTATGCAGGATGTATCGCCTCGTATCACCTTGGGGTTCTTTACGGATGCGTGAGCATTTCGCTTAGCCCCAGTGTGGCAGAGGCGCAGGACCTGGGTTCCAATCCTGGCTCACTGGCATCTGCTTTAGGCTAATCTCTCATTTTCCTTGAGCTTGGTCTGTGGTCAGATCTTAATACCTGCCCCATCAATCTTCCAAGGTTGCTTATTCATTTGGCAAACAGTCTGTTAAAGGTACTGAAGGGTTAATTAAAACAAGTATGTGGCAGTACCAGCCAAACATTTGAGACCCTAACAACACCACATTGCTTATTCTCAGCACACTCTCTAGCTCATGCCTTGGAAGGCTCCGGCCTTGGCTTGGGCTGTCTTCTCTACCCGACCTGTCCTTTTCTTCCCTACTTATTCCTAGTCATAAGCTTCCATTTTCTGCACTAACCCTTCTCCAGTCACCCCCTTTTATGCACCCGACTAGGTTTGTTTCCCTTTCTCTGTTTCCCCATGATGTTCTTGGCCTCCTCTCTGCCTCTCGCATGTATAGTGATGAAGTGGGGTGGATCCTTGACCTAGATTGCCTGCTTTATTTCCCAGTTCTGGCCCTTATCGGCAGTGCAGTCTTGGTTATTTATCTTTTCTCTGCCTCAGTTTCATCCTCTGTGAAATGGCAGCATTACTCAAACATCCTAAGGTAGTTGTCGGGATTAAGTGAGATATACCTATAAAGTGTTCACACCAATGCCTGACACATAGTTAGTGCTCAGTGAGTCTTGGCTGTTGTTAAATGATCTCTGTGTCGGCCCTTTACCATGATCCTCAGTACATTTCTTGGCATCAGGGACCTTGTCTGATTCACTTTGGTTTCCACTTCACCTAGCACACCTGCCTGGCATGTAGTGTAGATGTGGAGTGAATGAGCGAATCTTGTATGGTTAAGTGAAGTTACTGTTCCCAGATTTTTTTAAGTAAGAGTATAATTGCACTTTTGTGAAAAAAATCCTTGTCCCCTGTTTTAATCAAACTTAAGTCTTATTTTTTCTATGTGGTCACTTTAGCCAGGGGAGAATTACAGCTGGACTAAAGAAATTAATTCTGACTGCCACTGACCCTATCAAATAGCAACTCGTTTTTTATTTGAAAGTAATAACATGTGCTAGAGGCCGTGGCGTAAGCCCTTTGTGTGAGTTACATCATTTAATCCTCATGTAACTATGAGAATGGTTTTTATTAGCATCCCACCGAACAGGTAATGTGACTGTAGCACGGAAGGCGAAGTAGGTCCATCGAGGCAGAGCGGTGCACCCTTCTCTTCTGAGGACAGGTGCTCTCACAGCCTCAGTCGCAAACCTTAGGGAAGTACGGTCATGCATCGCTCAATGACAGGGCTACGTTCTGAGAAATGCATAGGTGATTTCATCGTTGTGCAAGCATCATAGTGTGCACTTACACAAACCTAGATGGCACAGCCTATTGCTCCTGGGCTACACGCCTGTACAGCATGTCACCATCCTGAATACCGTAGGCAGCTGTAACACAGTGCTGAGTATTTGTGTATCTAGACATACCTAAGCATAGAAAAGGTATAGTAAAAATACGGCGTTAAGGTTTTTTTTAAATGGTACATCTAGACAGGGCACTTGTTACGAATGGAGCTCAAAGGAGTGGAAGTTGCTCTGGGTGAGCCAGTGAGTGGTGAGTGAATGTGAAGGCCTAGGATATCACTGTATGCTTTCAGACTTTGTAAACACTTAGGTACACTAGGTTTATCTTTTTAAACTTTCTTTTTTCAACAGTAAGTTCATCTTAGTTTACTATAAGTTTGTTTACTTTCTGAACTTCAATTTTTTTAACTTTTTGACTCTTGTAATAGCAGCTTAAAACACAAGCACGTTGTATATCTTTATAAAAAATATTTTCTTTACATCCTTACATCCTCTGTAAGCTTTTTTCCTTTTTTAAGTGTCAAAAACTAAGATGGAAACACACATGTTAGCCTAGGCCTGCACAGGGGCAGGATCGTCAGTATCGCTGTCTTCCACCTCCACATTGTGTCCCTCGGGAACGTCTTCAGGGGCAGTGACCTGCATGGAGCTGTCATCCCCTATGATAACAATGCCTCCTTCTGGAAAACCTCCGGAGGACCTATAGCACATAGTTATAGTGCTATATTTTCTATATAATTGCAGCGCAGGTTTACTTACACCAACCAATGCATCGTGCTATGAAATTAAGTTACTAGATGATAGGGATTTTTTAGCTCCATTATAATCTTATGGGATCACCATTGTATATGTGGTCCATCGTTGACTGAAATAGCCTGATGCAGCTCGTGACCGTGGATATGCAAAGCCGTCGAGGACTTGTGTATGACAGAGCTTCTCCTTCGTGTCTGCTTGGGGCACTCTCCTCATCACCCTGAAAGCATCTTTTGTAACCTTGAAGTGGCCCTTTAACAAACTAGGGATCTTTAACTTAGCCTCCATATATTCATAGAAAAGTATGAGTGCTAGCCCTTTTGAAAGAGATAGACGTCTTATTTCTTGGACAGCCAACAGGTTATGATACTTATTTTGTGTATTAAAACAAGAAACAAGGTGATTTAGACCCAAATAATTTGCAGCCTTTTAGAATGCCATGTGTTTCAATGTTGATTAGAAGAACCCAGAATGAGTTGATGATAGAAGTGACAGAGCAGGCTTATTTTGGCCCTGTGGAGTGCTAATCTAGAAACTAATGAAATTAATAAGGTTAAATGTAGTCCTATTATATTTATTAATAAGAATCTGAGATCGTGCTAAACTATAAGGATGGAGAACAGATCAGGAGTTGGGGTGGAGGGATGGTTTGGCTGCAAAGGGACAGCAGGAGATTTTGAGGGAGTTTGAGAACTGTTCTGTATCCTGATTGTGGTCATGGTTCCGTGACTGCATTTGTCAATTCACAGAACTGTATTCCCTTCAAAAAAATGAATTTTGCTATATGTAGATTTTTTAAAATTTCAGATTGTTTACAAAAAACAAGTGGGAAGTATCCTTAGGAGTAGGTTAGCTTTCTGTTTTTAAATGAGAGGAGTGATAATGAAACAGAATCAAAAATGTTTTTAAAACCTTAAAAGTATAACTACTTAGGAAATTTCAGATAGTATGCATACCTTTCACATCACTGCGGGAATTGGCAAACTAGTCCATACAATGAGAAGTAGAAAACAAAAAGAAATAAAATTAAATAGAGTTATGGAACTATCAAACTTTACTGAGATCCATAAAAGATTTTAATAGATGGGTATACTGTGTTCCTGGATATTGACTCAGTATTATTAAAATGTCAGAACTACCAAATTTGTCTAACTTTAACCCAATCTCAACCTGACATTTTTGGAAATTGATCATGGTCTTCTGAAATAGTATAAGTACTTTGTAAAATTTAAAATAAGGAGAGGAGTGGGTTGGGAGGGTAGGTAGGAGGACACAAGCTCCATAAAAACCAAGCATAGATTAACTGGATGAATTAAAACAATGTGGTCTTTAAAGCCTGTGCTTTTAATAGATGGGGTAGGGTAGGGCTGATGGATTTGATTACATAAAAGTCTTAAACTGAATAGCGAAATCATGATAAATATTGGTAAATTGATACAAATTCTTTGGAAGGTAGTTTAATAATAGATATCTAGAGACTTTAAAATAAGTCTTGCTCTTTGAGCAATTTCTACTTCTAGGGCTGAGGGGGGTAAAAATTGAACCAGTGTCCAGAGATATTTCTGTATGAAGATTAAAAATGTTTACATTCGGCAAAATCAAAACCATTTACATATTAGAACAGTGGATTGGTTCAAATGGTAGTGCATCCATACAGTGACTGCTATGGGACCCTAAAAAGTATTGTATTCATGGAGAGAAGCCCATTATATGTACATTATACCTGGTGTGCCTGTGTTACAGTGCATATAGCATGGGTTTTAAAAGAAAAATATGTATTTAGGTGCATGAATAATAAAATGTTAACAGTAGCTAGTAGAGAGTATGGGTGGCTTTCCTTTTCCCATTTGGTTGCATGGAACAGAGATTACACATATAAATATATGGATAAATGTATAAATTAAAATCATCTTCTTGAACCCAGTAATTCAACTTTAAGGTTTCTGCCCTAGGGATGTGTGAGAATTTATTCACAAGGACACACATAAATTGGAAATAACTTAAAGGTCCAGTCTGGGGAATTGAATCCTATGGCAGCTTTAAATATCACTCTCACACTCAGTGAATTGAAATTCTTAATGCTTTCACTAAAAATGTACTATATGAAAGATTCAGCTGCGATTTTAAAAAATAAAATATATGAACACAATTTAAAGAAATTCAAGAATCCATCTCAAAGCATTAACATCCCTTCCCTGTGAGCATGTCTTTTTTCTAGCTTTTTAAACCATATATTTTCTTGTAAATTAAGCAGTTACTGTATTGAAAATAAGTAGAAAAACCAATATTGGGGCTATTCCTTTAGATTACTATAATTTTGTTCTTGAACAGTACTTTGTGTGTGGGTGTCCCTCTTGCTAACTTTGGACTTTAGCCCTTATTATAAGGGCTACATTATTGGTGTACCCTCTTATAATAAAACTGGAAAAACCATGGGCAAGAAACAAGAGGTGCAAATTCTGAGGAATAGTTAAGATTATAATCCTGAATCCAGTTACAGCAGAATTTGTTATTGCTTCTTCATGATACACGAAATGGCCAAGAACTTAATTGTATTAAACAGCATATTGGATCACTACGGAGTATCTGAGATAGCATGCTACCTGTTGGTGCCTCTCGAAGGAGGTAGATCTTTTTCATTGAGAATATAACCAGTTTGGCCTTTGTGCTGCCATTATATTCATTATATTGCTTTTTCATATGCTGAAAAACGTCCTAATGCTGAGATGTAGGGTACATAACAGAAGAAAGAATCTGGTCTTGGATTACCTCTGTCAAAGCTCACTGCTCGCTCTCTTGTCTTTATCCTCCCCCCGCACCCCCTCTCAGGATGTTGCTTCAGAGTGTGAAGTCAAATGCATGCCAACTTTCCAGTTTTTTAAAAAGGGACAAAAGGTATGTACATCTCACCTTTAACAACTCTTAACTGGGCAAGAAGAAAAGTGCTATAAATGAAGAAAGAACTGACTTGACTTATCCCTTCAGTGTGAGGCATGTCACTACTTTCTCCTTTTAAGAATATTTAAATATGTCATTCTTCATTGACTTAAGTATATAATGTAACATCTATTAATAATTGAAAAGTGATCTTTGCTAGAACTAGTGACTAAATCCCTGATTGGTACATCATATTTATATCATGAAGTACACAGAATTCCTTAGACTTGGGCAGTTCACTTGTCATTGTTAAAAGGTATTTGTGTTAAAAAAAAAAAAATTACACTTAAGCTTTTGACTTTTCTTGAGCATTTTTTTTTTTCTTTTTGTTTTTAACTGTAAAAGAGAACTGTATGTTATTTGGGCAAGTTTGTTTTAAATAAGATTATACTTTCTCTTCCCTCCACACCCCCATTCTTCCCTCATTCTGTGATCGTATCTTATGTCCAAAATAGTGATACAATGCTACATCTAATGTCAATTCAATATTCTCTTAACAGGTGGGTGAATTTTCTGGAGCTAATAAGGAAAAGCTTGAAGCCACCATTAATGAATTAGTCTAATCAATGTTTTCTGAAAACATAACTGGCCATTGGCTATTTAAAACTTGTAATTTTTTTATTTACAAAAATTATGAAGTATGAAGACTATATACCCAACTGCCATCTGATTATAAATGACAATAAAATATTAATTCTACCCTTTTTAAAACTGTCTGCTGTCTGAATAGCTTTCAAAATAAATGAGAAATTGTCACTTATTGTCCTAATTATTTTCATATATTTTCGATCGCTTTTTAGTAAGCTTGCAGGCCTCTGATTATTTTATGATTTTTGAAATTATATTACTGCACCATAATGTATTTCTAGAAAAATCTCTTTTTGGAGGCAATATAGGTAATAGAGTAGTGTAATGTTAAAATTCTTTATTTTTTGACCCATATGAATAGAGAAAAGAGTGTTCCGTGTTCTAGCAAGTAAATCTACTATGCTGTGCTGTATCCGTTAGAAATTCTTCACGGTTGACTCACAAGGGTGTTCCCTTACCAGTGGGATTTTGATTCTCCTTGAGGTATCTAAGAAAGTCTAGTTTTAGAGGGCAAATGGAGGTTCCAGCGTGAGTGGTAAAGAGCGTTAAAATTAACTCATTATTTCATACAAAGAACATTGTTTCCTGTGTTCTAAACACAACAAGGGGCAAGGGCAATGTTTGAAGAAACAGTTTTCAAGTTTATATAAAAACAAATGTCATAGAATTAATCATATGCAAGGCATCACCCTTCTATTAATTTAATCTTTACAACAATCGTATTAGGTGTAAATACTATAAAACCTCCATTTACCAGTGAGGAAACAGGCAAAGACATTCCAACTAACCAGTGGAGAAGCTGGGATTTGAACCAAAGAAGTTTGGTGCTAGAATGTGGGCTCCTAACCAGTACACTGCCTCTCAGTGTACCACTGAATACATTGTAAAATGAGGGCCTCTTACCTGGGTCTCTTACCTCATCTAAAATTAGGGTGCTGACCTTAGATGATCTTCCAGAATATTAATGGAAAGCCTATGATGTACCAGGTACCATGCTAGGCCTAGGATATAACTGTGGATAAGATACCTTCTTACCCTCACACAGCTCACGTTCTAGAAGGGGAGACAAACTCGTGAATGATAGACTGTGGAGCATTCTCTGAGGCAAAACAAAAACTGGACACAGTAATGAGAACATCAGGGGGCCTGCTTCGGATCAGGTGGCTGGGACAGGGTTCCGTGAGTTGACTGTAAGCTGAGACCTGACAGATGAAAGGACCCCAACCTGCTGCCAGCCAGGGAATCCACTCTCCAGCAGAGAACCACATGTACAAAGGCCCCGAGTCGAGAAAGAGCTTGGTACGTTGTAGAATGATCAGAGAAGCATGGAAGAAAGCAGGGTAGTGTGGCAGGGCCCAGTCACCCAAGGCCTCACTTGTTTTAGATGTGACAGGAGCCACTGTGCTCCGATGGTAGCAGTTCCCCTTGGCAGCTGTGTGGAAAGTGGAGCAAACTAAAAACTAGAAACTCAGGCTTTTACAGTTACCTAGACGAGAGATCATGGTGGCTGTGATTCGGGGACAGTGGGGAGGTAGTAGAGATGGAACAGAGTCCAAGGTCTTGTGAGGGTAGGACCCAAGAATGGAGCCCAGGTTTCTGGCTTGAGCTCCTGGGTGGTGGGGTGCCATGTGATGACTGAGATGAGGCTTGGAGGAAGCAGGTGGTGATCAGGGCATCAGTCTCCAGATGTGTTAAGACAGGTGCTTCTAAGGTGTGCGTTCCAATGAAGATGCTCTGCAGGCCATTGGGTACTAGTGTAGAGCTCAAAGGACAGGTCTGGAATGGGATAGGAATTTGGAAGACAGTGTCATACAGCTGGCACCTAAAAACAAGAATATATATGAGGTCACCCAGAAGAGTCCAGAGTGAAGAGGGCTCAAAACAGCCTGAGGAACACCCGACATTTAGAGATCAAGTAGAGTAGGAACTACCCAAGACTAAAGGGCAGCCAAGGGGAAGAAGAAAAAAGCCAGAAGAGGGTTTTACCCTGGAAGCAGAGAGAAGAGCACTTCAAAAAGGAAGGAGTGTCAATGATCAAATGCTGTTGAGAGGCTAAGAAAGATAAGGACAAGAAAACAAAGTGGAGGTTGGCGATGGCAACACAAAATTCCTACCGAGTGATGGGGGTGGGAGCGGAAATCACACTTCTTGTATGTGTCCTAGAGGAAGTCACACTTGTTTGGGAAGAGACATATCCAAGGATGATTGTTGCATCATTGTTTATAGCAACAAAAAATTGGATCTCCATCAATAGAGCAATGGTTGAACTCAACATGATAAATCCTTTCTAGGTTATATAGGAAGAATAAGGAGCTATTAATATTGAAACAGAAAAATCTCAACACCACTGTTGAGTGAAAAACAAGTGGCAGAACAATATTAGCACAGAGTAGTATGATTTCATTTGTAGAAAACATAGCATACTAGATATCTCTGTAGGTAAATTTGCATGTAAATTAACAGGAAAAGATCTCCAAGGAAACATTTTCCACTAATCACAACAGTGACTTCTGGAGAGGAAGGTAGATTGAGATTGGTGGTTTTAAGTTTTATTTATAAAGGTTTAGATGTTTCATTAAAGTGTGTTCATGCATTACTTATAAATTAATATTTTTTAAAAAATGAATAGAAGGTGAATAAGGAGCAGGGTTTGTAGAACTTGGTGTATAAGACTAGCATGATGGGTTTGCTAGCAAATGAATGGAAATGATACAGAGGTAAACACTGATTTTGTAGGAGAACGAGGATGCCTGAAAAAGGAATTCCTCGTATAGTCGAGAAAGAATGGGAGGACATCAAACAAGTGAAGTAAGCCAAACACAAAAAGACAAATAATACATGATCTCACTGGAATCTAAAAAAGTCGAACTCTTAGAAGCAGAGAGCAGAATGGTCGTTGCCAGGGTCTGGGGGTGGGGGAAATGGGGAGATAATGGTCAAAGGGTACAAACGTGCAGTTTTGTAAGATGCCTACTCAGATTTTCACTTTTGTGATGCACCTGTTCAAGCCTTTGCTCACATTTTCCTGCTGAATTGTCCACCGTTTTCTTAGTGATTTTTAGGCATTCTTTATCCATTCTGGATACCAGTTCTTCATTGAATTTTTCTGTTGCAAATATATTCTCAGCATGAGGCTTGTCTTTTCACCCACTTTGTAGAGCTTTTGAGTAAATGGGAGTTCTTACCTTTGATAACTGTTAAAACTTTGAAGTCAGGTAGATAATTGCCTTTAACGTTAAAAACATTTTTTATGATAGCTCATGCTACACACGATTCTTAATCCAGCTTTTAGAATTTTCCTCTTCATATTTTAGCTAGTAACCACTAAAAGAAAACTTTAATCACACAATTAGATGATACAAATTTAAAACAATTTAACAGCCAGCATCTGAAATTGTTAAACGATTGTTAAACTAGCATCTGAAATTATATTTAAGGGAAATAGTAGCTCTTTCTTTTCTTTCATTGCCCAATATAGTGTTAAGATTTATTGTGATAATACCAATACATTTCAAATCCAATTTCACGTCTTCAAATCAAATTTTTCAAAATGATAATGTAACCAATTTTCACAATGCACATGCACTGTTTGATCACTCTGTCACCATGCAGACAGAACATCAGTGACTTTTGGGCAAAAGATTCGGATATATGTGAAGACAGACTCAAGGCTACTGCTTAAAGCTGAGCCTTCCACCACTCCAGTTTGCAGCACTCCTCCACCCCCAACCAGCCATACCTTGGGTTGAGCTCCCTGAGCACCCAGGACACATTCTCCTCCAGCATCTCTAGGGACACCTCGTCTGCAGTGGGCACTGGAGAACCGGGCAAACCTGGCTCACCCCAGGCTACCATCCAGGAAGCTGCAGGAGAAGCTGCTTGTACCTGGAACCTATAGGTCCAAGAGCAGCCCGAATCACTGGCAGATGGATATTTCGTGCCATACTTACAGTCCACTTGCCTTCTCTGGGATACAGGCTGGGAAGCTACGCTCTAGTAAAGAAGAAACCTTAGCATACTTTACGGCATGTTAAGAAAGTCCACTGGAGGCAGCGTATGTATTAGAACAGTTGTTCTCAACCCTGGCTACACAGTCAAATCTACCAAGTTGCTTTAAAATACTGGTAGCTGAGGCCTCACTCCCAGAGGCTCTGACTTAATTGCTATGGGTAAGGCACAGGCATCCGTAATTTTTAAAAAGTTCCCCAGATGATTTAAATATGCAACTGGTAATGAGAATTGCTAGAGCAGTGTGCCCAGGGCAGGGCTATCAGTGAGAAGCAAGTGCAGGAGGGAGAAACTGGAGCACCTGGCCTGTTTCTGTGGTGTTGAAGAGGTGCTGGTGTAGACTGACTGGTATTCTTCAGAGTGTAGTCCCGGGAGCTTCTAGCAGATGCAAGTTCCTGGGACTCATCTATATAATTAGAATTTCTAAGGGTGGGACCCAGTGATCTGCATTTAAAATAAGTTCCCCAGGTGATTCTCAGAACACTAAAGTTCGAGACATGATAGATATTTTGGAGATAGAACCTACAGCATTCTATCATTATCTATAGGTATTAATATAAAGATGAAAAAACTGACTTTAAGAATTCACTAGAGCATTCTATACCCCAATAAGATATGTGCATAAATTCTCCAAAAGGCATGTATTAAAATAAGCCTTGGTGAAACCAGCAAAAGAATGTATCTGGCCAGCCTTCAGAAACTTAATACGCCCTTCTTAAAAGTCTCGATCCTGAGCTTGTATGTTATGTAGCAGTGTATAACTGAAACAGCTGTGATGGTATTAGGGTTGCCGCCCTGTGGGACACGGTCAGTACTTCAGAGTGCAGAGAGAAATTGAGTGGAAGAAGCAATAAGTAAGAGAATAGAATCATTAATTGACTTGTTGACTCTTTCTTCTTACTCTAAAGGCAGTTTATACTTGTAGTACAAAGTATCATTTCCGTGTAATGCCAGAGAATCCATTTTCTTGCTTTTATTTGTGTTTCAATTCTTAGTTCCTAAAATACTCACAGATTAGTGTAGTATTGCAACAGTTGCACATAACAGCTAAGCAACATTTTGCAATATTACAAAATTCATATTACTCTTGAATTTCCATATAAGGATATAGACCCAGAAGCAACATGTGAAATGTGACACTAATTCTCGCCGTTGGCAAGTAGATAGGCATTGAATACTAAAATTGAGTAGTTTTATTTTCCTAAATATATTTAGTAAGATTTAATAAATTTTTACAAATTGAAAACTTTGGCTTTATTGAATAATTCCTTTATATTTTGGTCCATTAATTTTTAAGACAATTTTGAATATTTAAAGAGAAAAATACCTTTTGCAAATATGAAACCATTCTAATTTTTTTATTTTCTAATATTTGATTTACATTTTTAGATAATATATTAAAAGTTTGACCGTTTGAAAATAAATACACATCATCATTTAGGTCTTTAGAGCATTGAAATGAGTATAAATCAAGATCATAGTAGAAATAGTTAATATAAAAGTGGAGCTCAGATGAGAAAAAAACTGAAAGGAAAAATAAAAAATTTTCAAGTAAGAGGCTATATAAATTTTTAAAACTGGCAAAAAAAATTAGTCAGCTTTGTTGAGCATAACTCACATAAAATTCAGAAAAAGGGCATTGTAAATTATTTGTTAATAAAAATTTAATTACTCATGAAAATAATAAAAATGAACAAAATTATTATCAACTCCACAAACTTGAACTTCAAGTCAGATTAAATCTTCACAACTTCATATTGTTTGCTAAATGATCCTTTAGCTACTAATTAAATCACTGAGATAGAAAAGAGAATTATTCATATCAAATGCATAATTCAGAAGGAACAAATGTAACTCTGGGCTGTACCTTGCAAGATAAAATTATATCCATGAAGTCAGCAAATTGTTCAAAAAAGACAAAACCTCTGGAGTGTTAATATGTTTGTTAGATGATCCTAGAAAGTGATTCTAACCCTTTTGACAGCATAAAATTATTTCTAGTGAAGCACAACATGCTTCAAGTAAATGAAAATTATTTTCCATTGGATAAATATAACAGAAAAAATATAGTATTTCATTTAACACCAATTCTTCCAAAAAGAGTGTGTTCAGCCTGCCTCTTTATTCTGAAATTTTGACATCTGGGACCTCACTGACTCTAGCTCCCAGAGACAGTAAAGGACTCACCTGTGAGCTGTCTTTCAGATGTAAACCAACCAACCTAGAGCCCATACCCTACATGAGGCTCTTACATCCAGGGCCACTATCCACTTACCCTAGTCACCCAGAGCCAGGTACCAGGTGACTAGGTACCCTGTGCCCCAGAGCCTGCGGAAATTATTCAGACTGGCCAATCCTAAAGCAATTTACCATGCCTCACTTGCTTCTTCCCGCAGAAACCGTAGTACAGGCTCTTGCTCATGTTGTCCCCTCTCTCCCTCAGCCTCTTGACCAACCCTGGTGCTTACCTGTGTGGCATGTCCTCTCCTCTTGGGAACTGTAACAAACTATCTCTTCAGTGGCAGACCTCCACTTGGTTTTGAAGAACAAAACCGATTTTTAAAACACAGAGAGGCTGGCTGCAGTGGCTCATTCCTATAATCCCAGCACTTTGGAAGGCCAAGGCAGGAGCATCATTTGAGGCCAGGAGTTTGAGAACAGGCCGGACAACACAATGAGACCTCATCTCTGCAAAAAATTTAAAAATTGGCCAGGCATGGTGGCATGTGCCTATAGTCCTAGCAACTTGGGAAGCTGAGGCAGAAAGATCGCTGAAGCCCAGGAATTAGAGGCTGCAGTGGGCTGTGATAGCATCACTGCACTCCAGCCTGGGTGACAGAGTGAGACCCTGTTTCTAAAAAAAAAACATTTAAATTAAAAAAATAATAAAACACAGAGAAAGAAACTATAGAAACTGGCCTTTGTATTCTAAGTTCAAGGGAAAGTATTTTGTACTACCATTACACGTTTTACAACTAGTCATCAGGATTATGTTTGGCCAATGGAAGTACTGATGACTGCCTAAACTAGGTTCTAAACTATTGAGAATCTAGTAAGCTGGACTCTTCATTAAAGGAATATGAAACATCACTTGTACACAAAAAGGAAGCACATATGTAATTACTGGGACTGGGGGAAAAGGTGAGTGGGTGAGTAAATAGCAAACAATTGATGATATTGAACAAAGAAGATACTGGCTGGGAGTATCGTCTTCAGGTTCTTAGAAGACCAATGGTACTAAGCCAAGCATTTTGGGTCCTATTTAAGCAATTGTTGCTTACCTGATTGCACAATATCCGTAGGACACAATGGAAAGTAGTATAAATCATTTTCAAATTTGGTGCTAGAATGGTCAAATAGATAAAAACAATGAGATAAATGGTTATTATCCAGGATGGAGAATTCAAAATGGAATTTGCATATAGAAAAAATGATCATAATATTATCAAAAAAGAAATTTATATTTGGTTTAATTAGATTGTCAGGAACAAATGTAATGTATTGCCGAAATACCAGAAGAAATAAACAAGAAGGTTGATGTGAACTATTTCATTTATTTTATATCTTTTGTAAAAGGTGCAGCTATTGACTTCAATGATGTGGAGGTTGCTTATTGGCCTCCCTTTTGAAGCACCTGTTTAAGTCTTCCAGCTACTTCTGTGTTGGATGTCTATTTTTTCCTTATTGATTCCTAGGAGTTCTTTATATATTCTAGATATGAGTCCATCCACTGATGTTTTTATATCCATTCTGTGCCTCCATTTTTACTCTTAATAGTATCTTTGATAAGAAATTAAGAATTTCTTATTTTAATGCAGTCTAATTTATCAGCCATATTCTTTATCATTTGTCATTTTTCTGTCTCACTTAAACAATCTTTGTCTTTCCCGAGTAAATAAAAACATTCTATGATTTCTTCTAGATGTATTGTGTTTTTTATGTGAGAACCTACGATTCATCTAGAATTGAGTTTTGTATGTGATATGATGCAGAGGTCTTTTTTCCCTATATGGATATCCATTGCACTATACAACATTTATTGAAAAGATCATCTCTTCCTTCCCCACTATTCTACAGTGCCACTTTGTCATAAACCTATTACACTGTTTTATCTTGATGGAGTTTTCTTTCTGTTTTGATGTGTTTGTATATGGCTTGAAATTTACTTCTCATTGATGTAGATTCACCCTCTACTTGGGCCCTATGTGAATTCAATACAGGAACTGGTTTTTGTTTTAATTATTGTCAATAGACCATCATGGAGGGTCTTCCAGCACTATTTCAATTAGCTTTCAAGATAAAGTAAAAATTCCAATTTCTGGATAAATTGAAACTTTCCTCTAAATCTTACTTCATGCCTCCTTGCGTCTGCAGACTGCAGGTCTGAGGAAGTCAGGACTATTGGGTACTTGGATAACTGTGTTCTTTGTTCACAAATTTCCTAAAGGCCCAAATTGTTTATCTTTTTGTCACAGTTTTACTGACACCTTCCTTCTGCTTTGACCATTCAAAGAATGCCCACTCTCCTAGGAGGGGCGGGCTATATTTGGGGACACAGGAGCTAAATAGAGACACATAAAGACTTACGCCTTAGTGACTCTCCAGTGGGGAGGCCATCCAGGTCCGTCTCCACCCAGAGTTTCTGAGGCCATCGAGGACAAATGAAAACTTCCAGGAGTTTCAAAGTCCAGCAAATATCTAACTAGACTTTGATTCTCAAAGGACCTTTTGTTCTTAGGCTTACCACATTTCCACAATCCACCAAAAAAAAAACAAAAATAGCCAATTAGAAAATCAAAAAGAGCCAAATTAAATGTCAAAACTTAAGAGGAAACTACACCAAATTGAACAACTCATACCTGGCTAGTTCAAGTTGGGTAATTTCTGTAAGCCCAGGAGTCACTAGCCAAACCTCTTGGGATCCATAAGTCATTTTCCAGAAGACAAAGATGCAGCTGAAATCTTTGGTAAAAACAAAGAAAACAGTAGGATTTTTAAATGTCCCTGGAGTTTAGTTCACACCTTTAGATCTGTGCACAAATTAACATGCTCTTTCAGAGGCTCCCAGCGTAGGTGAACAACAGAGCAGAGGCTCACAACTGGGATAACAGTCTGAGCAGAAGCTTACAGTCTGGGTAACAAGATAGGCCACGTAGCTGTGGGTAAAGTCTAGGCATAAAGTCCGCGAAATTAGATTTGCTATTATTCCCTGAATCTATGTAATAGGTGCAGAGTTCAAGGGGCGGTGCAGAGTTCAAGGAGCAGTGCAGAGAGTCCGAGCCACACTAATGTGAAGACGGGGCAGAGGACTCAGATTGGGAATCTAGAAAGACAGAAACCAGAAGCAAGCCCCTCGCCCTCCCTCTAACACTCCTGCATAAATGCATCTCTGCAAACAGACCAGCCAGGCATGTGAACAGAAAGAAGTTTCTCTGACAGTACGTAGCTTGATAAGCAACTGTCTAAATAGTTCAGTGGTTCTTGGCCTTGGCTGCACCCTTTTTAAAAGTACTGATGTCTGGGCCCCTCCTATTCCTCCTGTGATTTGGACTCAATTGGTGTGGGATGAAGCCCCAGCCTAAGTAATTTTTAAAAGTTACCCAAGTAATTCTAAATATGCAGTCAGGATCGAGAGCCCCTGAATTAATGTAAGCACCTTAGTATAGCACTCACCTGACTGCAGCTAAGAGCAGTCCCCAAGAATGTGGGCCCAAACTGCTGGGGAAGACTTTTCAGTGATCCAATATAGAATGAGTTGATTAAAGAAAAACTCAAAGATTATGCAGCAAGGGATCGGTTAGTTGTTCCTGGACGTTAATTTTAAAGCTTATACAAAACATTGTCTCATAACCTGATAAAAGTTGTTCTACCTAGTAATTTTTCAAAGAGGGTTTTGCTATAATAAGAGGTGGGGATGACATCTAATCTCATAGCTCCAACACACTCAGGTTTCAATACTGGAGGGTGTGGGGTGTGGAGTAGCGGGATGAGCACAGGCTTTGAGAACAGACAGTGGATGTACAACCTGCACTGCCGGTTACTACTGCAAGACCGTAGGTGGGTCACTCGACTTTTCGGAACCTAGCATGCTTCATCTGTAACACAGGGATGATAATACCTGTCTTTGAGGGGGTTTGAAAGGATGAAATGGGATGGCATGTTTAAAGCACCTTCATTCGCTAGACTCTTTGATATTAAAACTACCTGGGTTAATCAGAGTTTATGATAAAGATGTTCAGGGAAGGTAGGGGAAAAGGCAATAGGTCACAAGCCCCACTTGGAGTTTCCTGGGGCTACCGCAATATCTTTGGGATGGGGGCAGTCCCGGCCCCCTTGGCATCAGGCGTTCTTCACTGTGGACCTCTGCCATTGTCACGGTTCAAATACCTTTCATGTCTTGTCTTGGTCTGTGGATTGAGTGGCTCTTTCTTGCTCTATTCTGAAGTTCCGATTAACTGGCCCTGCCACTCTCCTGTATGGGGAGCCCTATTTAGTAGAGCTTCACAGGCCTCTGACTAACCGTAGGTGGCTGCCCTGGGAGAGTGCTGAGGTCACATGGCACTGAGCACGCATAACGGAATCTCTGAGCTTCCCAGAAGGGGCCCATAGAGGCAGATGTCTGGCATGGCCTGTCTGGTACGGTGCTGGGTAACCCAACCTTCAGGAGCTCTTTAAACAGCAGCTGAAACATCTAAAACACAGGACCTTTCTCCATTGTTTGTATGGCTATCACTCAAAGTCCCCACTAGAGGGCAGGAAACTTAAGAGGATAGATTTTTTTTTTTTTTAACAGGTGACTGCCCTGGATAAATTACGATAATTATTGGAATAATAAATGGTCATAGGTAACATTTATTGCACACACTCTAAGGTCCAGGAACTCCCCTAAACACTTTATCTGCATTATTTTGAGTAATTTATTGTATTCTCTTTACCTAGTTCTTACCATATATTGTAATTATGCAATTGTTAGTTAACTTGGTTTTCATTTCTGTCCCCACCACTGGACTGGAAGTCACATGAGGATAACGTCTGTTTTATTCCCTATTCTATACTCTGTACTGTGTCTGGAACATTGGAGTAGCTGAGTAAGTACTTGCTGAATGAATGAAAGAATCCTGACTTCAACACTGAAAGATGGGGCTGTTGTTACAGGACATTGTGTTTGTTATTGGTGAAATTGTTTTTAAATTTTGTAATATCTATTTTTAGGTAAATGAGATAAAGCATTGTTTTGTTGTCTCATAATGTTCCTTCAATAGCTTTTATATGTTACATTTTGGGGAAAAATCTGTTCTTTTTTAAAAAGTGATATAGGCATTGTCAAAACTAAAACCAATAAGAACCTCCTTTAGAAGAACTTGTGCTATTAGTTTATTATCTTGATTATAGGTATTGTAGTTATCTGGAGGAATGTGTGGATTTGTATTCTACAAACGCTGTAGAATTTGTATTCTACAACCCTTTTAAAGGTCCTATTATTAGATTCATTTTACAGATGAGGAAATTGAGACACAGAGAAAGTAGGAAGCTTGCCCAAGACATAAATATCACAAGAAGTAAATGGAACTGCCAGAATCCAAACTCAGGTATTCTGGCTGCAGACTCCAGACACATAATGACTACACTAAATTTCATTTAATGATTTTATACAATTATTTCACAAAACAGCAACTGCACAGGTAATGATTCTGATAGGACACAGATTTGAAAGAACTTCTGGGCCTTTTTCACAATCAACTTTCTCAACCCATTTGAAAAAAATAGGTCAGACAGAGCTGCCGTTTCCTATCAAAATCTTGTTTCTATCCACAGATTTATTTTGCCAGTATATGATGAAAAATTGTAAACTATAATCCCCTTTCTAAAAACCCAAACACACTAATCAATGAACATGCAACAGCCAGCCTGCTGTAGGGCAGAGCTCTTAGCGTATCAACAGAAAAGCCAAAATATTCCAAGCAAAAATCTTTCAATTAAATGCAACACATTTTCAGCCAAGGAAGTTTTGCAATGCAAATAACATACGACAACCACATGACCCAGCAATTCCACTCCTAGGTATATATCCCAAAGAACTGAAAACAGGTATTCAAACAAAAACCTATACAACTTTGGGCTAGTCACAATAACCAAAAGGTGGGAACAGCCCAAATGTTCATCAAAAGGAGAAGGGACAAACAAGTGATGCATCCATACAACAGAATATTGCTCAGCCATAAAAAGGAGGGAACTACTGATACATGCTACAACATAGATGAACCTCAAAACATTATCCTAAGCAAAAGAAGACAGACACAAAAGGTCATGTACTGTGTGGTTCCATTTATATGAAATATCCAGAGTAGGTAAATCCATATAAAGAGAGAAAACAGATTAGTGATTGCCAAGGACTGGGGACACAGGGGAAAGGAGAGTGACTTCTCAATGGGATGAGGTTTCTGTCTGGAGTGATGAAAATGTTTTGGAACTACATAGAGGTGGTGGTTGTACAACACTGTGAATGTACTTAATGCCTCTGAATGTTTACTTTAAATTGGTTAAAATGGTGAATTTTACCTCAACAGGAAAAACCTCTACAACAAATTTTAAAATAAATTTTATCTATATTTTAAGACTGTAAAATATTTCATTTTTATGTGCAATGATCCCAACCTACAAAGACTTCTGCATCATTTTGGTTAAAATGTAACCAATCACCAAAGTGTTATCATTTTGCTTCAATTGCTCTTTGTATATGCTAAAAAGATAGCAAAGATCAAAGAACTCTCAGAAGAGAGACAGATATTCAGCTAGATACAGATAAGATCTCTTTGAACATCGTAATACTTGAATGTGATGAACTGTGTCCCAACGATCTATAGAGCAATGAATGCAAAAGATATTTTGAGTGAATTATGCAGCATAGTCTAAATTATGCAGTAAATTTATTAAACATTCTCTTTATTTTCAAGTCTTGCAATTGCTTGGTCATTTAGGAATTAGGATGGGTGGCTGATACTGTGCATTTCTTTCTTCAATATCTATTTCAATCTTTTATCTTACAAAGGCTGGGAAGCTTTAAAAAGCTACATTTCCCAGCCTTCCTTGGAGCTAGGATTCCAGGTATGCTTTGGGGTGACCAATCAGGTGCACTTTCCTGAGGTTTTTATGGGCAGAGAGGCAGCATGTAGGTGTCCATTTTGTGGCTCATGACAGAGGTGGTGTGGTTCCGTGTGTCCTGGGAGTTTCCTAATTTAACAGACGGTTTCCCTATTCAGCAGTTTCAGCAGCAGTGGTAGTATATTTATAGTCGGGAACATTCTAGTTATCTATTGCTGTGTAATGAACCATCCCAAAACCTAGTGACTTAAAACAATAATTTATAATGATGTCTCACGGTCTGTGCATGAGTTGGGCTCAGGCAGTTTCCCCTTGGGGTCTCTCATGTGCTTCATTTGGATGCCAGCTGGGTTGCAGTTATCTGAAGGCTCACTTGGGACGGATGTCCCAGGGGCTCACTCACTGGCAGTTGATGCTGGTTTTTGGCTGGGAGGTCACCTGAGGCTGTTGGCTGAAGCACCTACATGCAGCCTCTCCACGTTGCTTAGGCTGCTCACAGCACGGTGTCCAGGCACAGAGAAGGCACCTGTCAAAAGCAAGCATTCCAAAAAGCAGAAAGCAGAGCTGCCAGAAGCCCCAGTCAAGGGCTACACCAAGAACAGGTACAGCATCATTTCCACCGTGGTATATTGGTCAAACGATGCCACTCACCAACCCAGGTTCAAGAAAGTGATAGAGGCTCCGTCTCTTGATGAGGGGGTGGCAAGCTCAGTTGCAAAAGGGTATGTGGGATGGAGGATAGTGTTTATGCCATCCTTGGAGAAAATATAAGGGTAGAGACAGAGTGGTCTGGGGGGCTCATGTTGCTCTTTCTGCTTTTCTCATCTTTTTATCAGCACCTAATTCCCCGTGTGAAATCTCTTTCTGCTCAAGTTGGCCATACTGAGGTCTGTTGAGTACAGCTGGACCCTGATCAGTGCTGGAGGCCAGGACTTGACTGTTCCTGGGAAAATGGTGTTCCAATATATTACTCTACATGTACCTGTTACTGAGCAGTGATGCTCTGGGGTTGAGGAGTGTCTGGAGTTGGAGAGTCCTGGTCTTGGTGGAGCTACTTACCCTTGCTGAGCTCCAAGTTCCTCATCTGTAAAATGGGGATGATAATAATAAATGGCATCTACCTCATATAATTGATAGGATTAGATGAGACAACGCATGTACAATATTGCCACAATGTCTAGCACCTGGAAGGCAGTGTTCCGTGAAGTCTGTTTTGCGTGTTTTCTCAGCTCAGCCTACCTCCCTCTCTTTGAGAATTGCTCTGTCTTCAGGCACAGTGAAGTTAAGTGACTGGCCTAAAGTCACACTGTGAAGAGAGGAAATCTTGTCTAGAACACAGAGAGTGAGAGGAGAGTCGCTAAGATCAGGGAAAGTAGGATTCAAAGCCACATCTGGCTTCACAATCCATTCCATTAGAGGAATAAAGTTTCAATGCCTGTTACAGCATGGGTGGACCTTGAAAACATGCTAAGTGAAATAAGCCAGACACAAAACGACAAAATCGTATGATTCCACTGACATCAAGTACCTAAAATAGGCAAATTCGTAGCAACAGAAAGTATATTAGGGATCACCAGGGACTGGGGGAAGGGGGACGTGGGAGTTATTTAGTGGGTATGGAATTTCTGTTGGGGAGATGAAAATGTTCTGGAAATGAATAGTGGTGACTATTGCACAGCATCATAAATGAACGTAATGCCACTGAATTGTACACTTAAAAAGAATTAAAATGGTAAATTTTTTTTATGAACATTTTATCACAATAAAACAATTTTACTATGTACAGGGTGATCAGCACGTACCTGCCCTGTAACAGGCTGTGCTCAATGAATGTAGCTATTGTTTCCACGTGTCTGGTCTAACCCTCTCCTTTTTCAGAGAAGAGTCTCCCTCACTCTCTAAGGTTGAGAACTTTGAATTTATGAGTTTGTCTGCCCTGACACCCTTCTTTACATCCTGAGTCTGTCCTCATTACACCTAGCTCTCCCAGGACACTGCTGGTCATGACATGTACCCCCCAGGTTACTGTCCACTCCACAGGACAAGGCCCCCTCCTCACTGGAACCAGAGAGAAGAGAGCACAGGTCTTCCTTCCCTTGCCACCTGCCCTCTTGGTTTCTCCAAGGCTACCCTACCAGCTGTAAAGATGGGGCAATCTCAGAGTAAAATTATTGTAGAGAAAAGGAAAAGCTAAAGATCAAGATAACTTAACCTTTCTTGGAGTCTCCAGTGGAAAGAACCCCAAACTGGCTGGGACGTGGTAGCTCATACCTGTGATCCCAGCACTTTGGGAGGCTGAAGCAAGAGGATTGCTTGTGGCCAGGAGTTTGATATCAGCCTGGAAACATAGCAAGACTCTCATCTCTACTTAAAAAAGAAAAAAGAACCCCAAACTGAGGTCCTCCACAAGAGATATGGCTGGACTAGCATGGGTCGCCCTTGCCTTCAGCTCATGATAGGGAAACCCACTGATAAAAAGGAATGAAGAACAGGATGGACCACATCAGGCCTGTCTCCACTGTATACCACTGTATACCACTATATACACTGTATCTCAGCCTGTGGCTCTCAAATCATCTTCCCTAAGGGCTTCCTCCTTCAAGTCTCTGAGTCTCTCCCTACCATTGGCCGCCTTTGCATTGTGGGGCCTCCAGTCAGAGTCATTCTCTCTGGAGCAGTGTCCCAGGAGTAAGTGCTATCTGCTGCCACCCAAGTCTCACAGAATAGCAGGATCCCTTGGACCAGGAGTGGGCCTGGATCCTCTAGTCAAATTTCTTGTCCTATAAGCTTCAGTGAGAGCTGTCGGGAAGGGTGGTTCCTTTAATGAGCTGACCCGTTAGATTAATCACAAGCTTGTCAATGATAAAGATTACAATTGAGGTTCAGTACAGTTTAAATACATATAGAAAAAGAAAATATTTCCTCAAATAACCGGGCATCTCATCCCTACTCCAGAGTCTTGAACCCAGAGCAACTTCGTAGCTTGTTGATCTACTTGGATGATAAAGGTCACCGGTTAGTGGCAGCAGCCCAGGAAGGGCTCCAGACTCAATCATATTTGTTGTTTATTTCTGAAAACTCCTTGGGATGAGACATAGCTGCCAATTTTTTCTTCCACTATTATTATTGTTATCACAAATCACAGGAAAAGGACAGTTTATTTAGTAAGTGGTATTGACACAATTAGGCAATTATTTGAGGAAAAAATACCTCGATCCTTATAGTCTTATACCTAACACTCTAAAATCAATTCCAAATGAATTAAAGATTTGAGTTTCAAAAAAAATAGAGGAACTGCATAAACCAAAAGATGGAACCTAAAGCTCCTAAAAGGCATGCTCCCAAGCAGTTGACAGCCTCTACATATTTCTCATTGAAATATCCACAAATACGCACACACAGAAAGACAAAAACTATTAATACCAAAAGAAAAAGGCTGAGGAGAAAATGCCAAAATATAATAGAAATCGAATCCGATTTTATGGCAGGTACAGCTTGGACCGGAGTGGGTGGCTCTTGCCTTGATCTCATAATAGGGAGACTCGCTGATACCAAGGCATGAAGAAGCTTCAGCTATCTCCCACCACCTTTCTCTTAATCAGAGACCCCAGGACCCAGAAAATGGAGCAAATGGCTCTCTAGAGCAGTGGAGAACTTCAGAAATATCCCAATCTCTAGACAGCACCCCAGACTAATTAAATCAGAATATTTAGGGAAGGTACTCACACAGTAGTGTTTTCAACGTGCAGCCAGACTGATCAGCAGTCTTCTGCAAAATCTGAAAAATTGCTCAGATGCTATCTATTCTATAGGGCAGGTGGGGAGATGAGACTCTGTCCTCTCCCATTTTGGCCACCCATCATCTTTTGTGATATTCTCTCCTTCCTTCCCATCTGGGATGCCTCTCTTTGTGGTTTTTTTCTCCTATCGTTTTGATTATACTTTTTCAGTTTTCAACAGTACCTACCTACTTCTTTCTGGCTCCTAAATATTGGTCTTCTCAGAGGTTGGTCTCTTGAAATCTTCTCTTGAATTGAAAATCTTATCCAGTTCCAAGACTTGAGCAGACACATATGAGCTGAAGACTTCCATTCCTATGAGACAGGGTGAGCATTTCCTTCTCCATAATCCTCCTCCAGGACTGTACACCCACTCCACTGATGGAGCCCTTCCTGAGCAAGCCAGGAGAAATAGAGGACGTCTTGATGAGGTAGTGAAAAGAAAATGACCTTGTAAAAAAATATGATAGCACAAGGGTTATGTCAAGAAGTAGTCTTATAGAAGCTCCGCCCAGCCTGGACCATTCATCCTCCTCTCCAATAGTTAGAACATGATAGTAGACCAGAGGCCAATAGAAAGAAGTTAGAGTCAGGACAGGCAAAGAGAAAGAAGACAGTAGTACAATAAAGAGGAGGTCTCTCTACTGCCCATTGTACATGGACTTGATCAAGCTAATAGGGAAATGGAAACGGACAAAGAAAAAGCTATTTGGGGCTATCTTTCTATTTTATATATTTCTGATTATCTTATGGTAAAACTTCCAATGATGAAGTGTATCATTTTCACAAATAATGACATCTGCATTTCCAGCTCAGATCTCTCTACCAAGCTTCTAACTCCCTGCTAATGACTCAAAGGTGATAGGCACCTCAAACGTAATATCTAAAGCAAATCCCTCTTCCTCTTCCTCCCCTTAATCTGCTCCTCTCTTGTACACATCTCTATGAATAGAATTGTCATCCCTCCACCTGGTATGGGTTAAATTGTGTCCACCCCCCCCCCAAGTTTATATGTTGAAGTCCTAATCCCCATACCTCAGAATGTGACCTTGTTTGGATATAGGGTCATTGCAGATATAATTAGTTACATTAAGATGAGGTCATTAGATTGGGCTCTAATCCAATGTAACTGGTGTCCTTATAAAAATGGGAAATCTGGACACAGAGACACACACACAAAGAGAACATCTGTGAAGATTAAGGCAGAGATCCAGTGATTCCTTTACAAGCCAAGGAACACCAGAAGTTGCCAGCAAACCACCAGAAGTTAGGTGAGAGGCATGGAACAGATTCTCTCTCATAGCCCCCAAAAGGAACCAATCCTGCTGAAACCTTGATCTTGGACTTCTAACCTCCAGAACTGTGAGACAATAAATGTCCCAATCCTTTGTTATGGCAGCCCCAGCAAACTAATACACTACCCAGTGAAGATTTGCCTCCATCCCCCCTCCCCCTACATCCAGTGACTAAATCCTGTCTGGTTAACCTCCAGAACATCTCCTAGGTTCAGCCTCTACTCAGTTTCCATTGTCTCTGTGGGCGTATTGGGTATTGGATAATCTGTAAGCACCATGGTAGAAGATAGGAAGGGACTTAGTTGACCAAATGGAGCAAGGATAGGCCAAAGCTGGAGAGAGAAGGTCTGGGACTTGACCGGGATTTGGAAGTCGTGGGGCTGTCAGGCAGAGGGTGAGGTGTCCCTAGCTGTGGATGAGATTGACACCAACTTACCGCTTGGTTGGAAATGCTGAGACCGCAGAGGCTGCATTGAATGTCAAAGGGGTGGAACTGGCTAGAGGCCAGGGCTCTCCAGGGCTCTGTCCCCACCACAGCCGACTTGGGACCAGGCTTGCACCTAGGCTGTGCATTGGGGGCTGAGCAGAGATCTTGGGGAGACCTCTGCTACTGGGTTGTCTCAGGGCACGGCCACGGGGTGCACATCAGAGGCACCAGCTTTGTGACGCTGCTGAGGGTGTTGCTCTGAACAACCGCAAACCAAACCGGCAGGTTTTTGATGAGTGCCACGTTCCAGTCCAAGATGTGTGAGCTGAGCGGCACTTGGCATTCCCAGGCCCCAGTTCCAGCCCTGCTGGGAAATGGGAGACTTCGCTGTGGCTCTTGGAAAAGGATTCTAAACTTCAGGATCAAGCCATGAAAGGACCTGGAATAAGACACATCCTTGGGCTCTCAGGAGGACTCTGAGCAGCTGTGCCTGCCTTTCTCTCCAGTTCCCTCCCTTCTCCCCTCTCCCCCTCCCCATTGCTCCTTCCCTCCCTCCTCCCGTCCATCCGCTTCCTCCCCACTCCTTTCTCTCACCCTGTCATCCCCCCTTGCCACTGTCACCTCCCTCCTCCATTCCTTCCTCCCCCTGCAGACCCGCTCTCTCCTCCGACCTTTCCTTCTCTTATTTCCCCATCTCCCTACCTTCTCCTCCTTCTCCTTCTCCTTCTCCTTCTCCTTCTCCTTCTCCTTCTCCTTCTCCTTCTCCTTCTCCTTCTCCTTCTCCTTCTCCTTCTCCTCCTCCTCCTCCTTCTCCTCCGTTCTTTCTCTCTCGCCTTGTCTTCCCCTTCCCTCCTCACCGTGGCTCCCCCTTTCCACCCTCCTTTCTCCCATCACCTCCCCGCTGCCTGCCCCGCCTGGCAGTGTTTGCTTTCCTCCCGGATCCCGGATGAAAGGGTTGCCCTGCCCGTGCCCTGCCGTGCCCCATTTCTGGCAGCTGGGGCCTGGCTTCATGGCTGAGGGCTCCAGGACACAGACCCGGGGGAAAGGGCCCCCTCTTAGCATCCAGCTCCTGCGAGCCCAGTATGAAGGCCTGAGGAGGCAGCAGAGGGCCCAGGCCCACCTCGTGGTGCTCCCGAAAGGTAGGGCTGGGCAGAAGGGGGGCTGGCTGTGGGAGGAACGGGCGGCTGAGCTCAGGGAGTCCGATCCAGGGCCCCTGCCAAGTGAGCCAGGGCCTCAGCCAGGCATCCGGCTGCCAGGACCGCTCCTGGCCTTTGCTCTGATGTTCTGATCTTGCCAGACTAGTTGGCCTGGTCCCCCCGTGAGGCCAGGTGGGGTGCTGGAGCTCTGCCTCCTGGCCGGGTCTAACCAGGGCACCTCCTGCAAACCAGGGAAACTGGCTCTGGACAAAGAAGACGTGGCATCCCCAACAGCCTGGGGACTGGCTGGGCCAGAGGAAGCCCCAGGGCTCAGGGACATGTGAGTCACCCTGGGTTCATCTAGCCTTGAACAACAACCTCCTCCTTATGGGCAAAAGCCTCCTCCCTTTGGGAACTCAGATTTCATCCCGGGGGAGTCAAAAACACAAGGCTCAGAAAGCAAGTAGTTGTCAAATCCCAGCCCTTCATCCTCTAAGAGGTCTAGGGAGGAGGGAAGAGGCCTTGAAAGGTCACAGCTGGGCCCTGAGGGTTTCTGTGGCTGTTTGCACAGCTCAGTGGACTCACTGAGTGGTCTTCCCTTCACCAGGCTGGGCTGGGAAGGAACCAGGGCCCAGAGGGATCTCACTGTCTAGGGCAGGAAGCGTGGTGCCTTTTGGAGACAAAGGTGGCACCTCTGAGCTGACGGAGCGCATCTCCCATTACCTGGGCTGCTGCCGGCAGTGGGATCTGTTTGAACTTCACTAGCACAGCCAAATAACCCCATCTCCGCAGAGCATAATCTGAAAGGTTCCTAAATCTCTGCCCCACCCTCAAGGGTAGTTACTCATTCAGTCATTCAGCAAATACGTAGTAAATTAAACCCCTATCAAATGAAGATGCCACGTTTAACACACCTGGGATTCAGACTCTCAAATCTGGTTGCTTAATGGCAGGATCCAAAGACATCTTGAGCTCAGCACGCCCCAGAGAATTCCCCACCCCTGTGCTGGCCCTTTCTCCTGCACTTGGTGACTCAGTGCTCGCTCTTTTGTCACTGCCATGTGTTAAGTTACGGCAGGTTCACGCAAGGAGCTCTCAGGCATGGCTTTCTCAGGGAAGACGTCTGACGCCCGGCTAGGCGAGTGCACGTGAATCCACACGTGTGTGAGTGTGTGTGCGCCCTGGCCCTTTGGCCCTCTTTTGCCCTCAAATGTTAGGAATATTTCCTTCCAGAGTACACTCCCTCACTTCAGTTTTTTTGGTTTTGTTTCATTACTCTATCCATGCAATTACTTCAGTTTTCAATCCTCTATTATACTTGAGTGTTTTCATTGCATTGGTTACCACCCAAAATTTTATTATAATAATTTTATTATAATATAATCATTTGCTTATTGTCTTTCTATTCTGCTATGACACACCTGTGAAGGTGTGGATTCTGTCTCAATGTTCACTGCTGTTTTCCCGGACCTAGAATAAATACTAATAGAATAAATAAATAATGCCTGGCACATATCAAGTGCTCAATAAATATTTGCTGAATGAATGAATAATTGTGTGTGTGTGTATGGGGGAGAGTGCATGTGTGTGTGAGCGTGCAAGTGAAACTATGCGTGCATCCGTAAGTGCGCAGGCTTGCAGTGTACTGGACCCTGGCCTCCCTGACATTCCGGGTATGGCCTTCCTTCAGCGTGAAGGCTCTGAGAGATCCCCCGAATGAGAGCTGCCTGTGTCCCCTCCAGTGAAGACCTGCTTGTGCCTTCTCTTCTCAGGAGGGAACATGCCTGCTTCTACCGAACCCGTGGTCAGCGCTGTTTGGATTAACAGAGAAAGAAGGTGCTCCCTGTCCCTGGAGGAGGACACTCCGGAGGCAGAGGGGATGGTGGAGAAGGATAACCAACACTGTCTTCAGGCTCTTGCGTCTCCATGGCACACACACCTAGAGATGCATTGTTTGGTCCAAACCGTGCCCCCGGAAACCAGTCATCAAGGGAAGCACAGGAACAAGCCAGTGGGATCAGACCAAAGGCTCCCTCTGGAAGGAGAGACACACTTGTTTGGAAACAATCGGATAACTCAGCAAGGAACCGCAATCCCAGAGGCAGACCAGCGTCAATGCCAGGTGGGCAATATCCAAACAAAGGCAGTGGGATCTGGCTTAAAATTCAGCATTCCCTGTCCTCCCTCCATAAAGCAGCCACACAGGTCTGGCAAACCAGCTCACTATCCATTTCCCCAGAGGAAAACTCCCAGGATCTCCCAAGCTGCCCGGAACCTGGGCTTATATGGCCCAGCCTGAAGCTTTCTACTCAGCCAGACGTCTCAGCCTTGAGGCCATCCATGGCCTCATCAAAGAACAGAGGAGGCGGAGCCAGAACTAGAGCCTCTAGCTATGAGCAAGAACTGGACTAATCCACTGCAGGCACTGTGGGAAATGAACTTCGCAGTGGAAACATGGTCTTGCCCTTCAAAAAAGAAGAGATTGCCCAGGCCAGATTGCTCATAGTTTAGGGTGAAAGTGTACTAGCCGATCAGTGCAGCCCCATTCTGCTTATACGAGAAGAAGACATTGCAGTGGAGCTCTGGATGCATGTTCCTTGGGGAGGCCCAGCAGGACTTCTGCTCTGCCCCTGGAACTGGAGAATTTTGAAACATAAAGCAGAGACTCAAGTGGATGGAATGCCTCAGCAATGCCCACGGATCAATGGGTGATCTTGTATTCAGTATCTTCTGATGATGTCACACATATTCTGGAGGAGATGAGCTCTGAGAATTCAGAACGTGGTTCTCTTTCCTGTGCCTGGGGGCCATCCCACTTAAAAGCCACTACATTTATTGGTAGCGACCACTCAAGTTCAGCTTGAGCTCCCCAAAGTATGGCCACCCTGAGTAAAGAGGGTCAGATCAATGCCACCTACCGTCTCATGCCTTTAAGGGATCTTTAGGAATGGCTGATCATCTATCACCTCTCACTGACACTGTACCTTCCAGCCTCATCACGGATTTCCTCCCTCCCTCCCTTCCTTCCTTACATCTTTCTTCCTTGTCCTTCTCTCTCCAAATTAACTTCTTATTAAAAACTCCCAGTTCTGATGCTTTGGGAGTGATGAATAAAATAAGAAAAAAATTCTTCCAATCATTGAAGATATATAGCGATGGGAGCTTAAGCAAAAAGAGACAAATATTTCTGCTTGGAAAATATGTGTTTCCCACCAACTACCCCCTTTTCAGCCTATCTTGAATCACTCAGATCCTTCCTGGGATCAAATATACATTTCTAAACCCAAGAGAAAGGGAAGCAGGTGTTACTTGGGTGATGGGGAAGAAAGCTTGTCTCTCCTGGTTGATGTTTAACTTTAGTGCCGATATTTAAACACACCTAAGATGCCTTTCCCTTATATCAGATTCTCTCTTTATGAAGTTTTATCCACATTTTCCTTTTTTCCCCAAAGTGATCCAGTCTTGCCCATCCACATCCAGAGTTGTTAACTACGAATGTCATTCCCTGTCAAAACTGTTATAGGTGCCTGCTTCTTGGACTACTCCGAAATTCACTCTAATGTGAGAATTCATTGTGATTCCTCTTGTAAATAATTAATAAGATTTAGTTGTTGTTTATTTAATACTCTAATGAAAATCAAGAAATTTTTTTTCAAAAATCTTTGTCCTTCCTGGATAGAGCTGGAACGCATTCTACTAAATGAGGTATCCCAAGAATGGAAAGACAAGCACCACATGTACTCACCATCAAATTGGTATTAACTGATCAACACATAAGTGCTCATATAAGAATAACATCTATTGGATGTTGGGCAGGGGGGAG